>CM033746.1:3538595-3667726 GCA_019671005.1 Hibiscus mutabilis | reverse complement strand
TAGTAAAACACAATATTTGCTCACCCTTTTTCGAGAATTGTGTCTATCATCCTCAGGTTTATGGTCCTTGTAATGGATTGATGTGTGTCTATGATCATGGTGATGGTAAGGCTGCCCTTTGGAACCCATCGACCGGAGAGTTCAAAATCCTTCCTCGATCTTCAGCCAGGCGCCCTCCTTTCCCAGGTTGCACTAGTTTTAAGTGTGTTGGTTTCGGGTATGACTCTAAAACCGATGACTACAAAGTGATTCAATTCATTACTCTTGTTTATATTGATAATGAATTTATGTATCCGCTTGAATTCCGGTCCCGAGTCGAGTTGTATTCACTTAGAAGTGATTCCTGGAAGGAAATTTCATCAGTTCCTAATGCTTGTCCATTCAATAACTACCTGTGTAGCAATTGTATAGATGGAATTTGTTATTGGGAAGCGATGATGGAGTATCGTTAGGATAATCTTATTCTTTCCTTCGACATGGTCAACGAGACGTTCTCGACTTTACATGTCCCAGATTTTGGTGGGTCTTTAGAACAATACAGTGTTCAACTACTGGAGTTTAATGGATCACTTGGTGTTATTGTTCATCCAAGGCTAGGAACTGAGAAGTCTTTTGATTTATGGGTTATGAATGGAGCATGGACTAAACAATTGTTTTATCGAGGCTCAAGTCATGAACTGCTCCTGTTTGAACCCTCCACTCGAGAGCTTAAGAAACTTGGGATTAATGCTTCTCCGGATGCAATGTGCCATGTTGCTTATGTTGAGAGCTTGGTTCCAATCAATGGAAGGTCAGAGCATGATGAACATATAACACATCAGTCGGTCCGAGATGCAGGAATCGATAATTAATACGAAGAGGGATAGGGAAATAGAACAATGAGGGGTAGTTTTTTTTCTGTTGATCTGCAGTTTATGTTGACTACATGCAGATAGGAAAAAAAGCAACAAATACCAAATAAATACGTCTATCATCTTTGTGTATGAGATTGTGGAATGATCCAAATCAGTTGAGAAAATGAAAAGGGGAAATGATACACTATGCAATATTTTTTTTATAACACATGCCTAATTTTAAATATTCTTGATATATGTAGGTGATATATGCTTTATAGTACACACCGGAAGTAAATGCAATTAGGCTTGCAACCGGGGTAATCAGCGGCGGCTACGGCAGAAGTGCCACAAGTTACCAGCCAACATATCCTCCCTCTTATCTCTGGCAAATCGAGATCACTTGTCTTTGTTAGCAATAAACAGGGAGGGAAGTTGTTTTTGATGCATGAGAGAAGCTTGCCACGACCGGCAGACTGCGGTCATACGAATACGATCTCGAACAGAGTGAGCCGTGTCTGCAACGCATGTTAAAAGATCACTTGTGATATTAGCCCAGTCTGGGACATTAGAAGCTAAATCTTTTTTAGTAACCGGAAACATGATGATGAAATCTTTAGTAAGCCAATACATTTTATTCAAATAAAACGAGTTAAAACGTTATCGAAGCAAGAAATACCAGAAAATGGTTTCGAACAATGCAAACTAGCAAGTACACAAGGCAATGAAAGAACAGGGACAAAATCGAAAAAGAAAAACAAAGTAACTACAGAGCACACACCTTTTCTGCTAGAACTACTCGTTGTTGAGATTAATTCATGCATTATATTTGATATTATTTATTTTGTTTTCCATGCATTCTGCATTACAAACGATCCATGCATGTGGTTAACACGTCGGTTTTCCCTTATGGCCCAGTGGCCAAAGAGGGCACTCGCCCAAACCAAATATTCTTACATAGAATCCAAATCCATGAGTATAAAACTCATGATACCAAATATGCTTGCATTGACATTCACTAAATGTTTGCTGGCATTATATATATATATATATATATATATATATATATATATGGCCTGAGATCATTTGTATCCTATAGTCGGATGGGATATGTGAATTATATCTGGAGTCGAATCAGATCAAACAGTTAATAGGTTGACAAAATCTTTCTAATACTATTTTTTTAGACATCAAATTTGAACTCAAACTTATTTAAGGGACATCAATCACTTTACTAGACCTCACGGGCGTCTCTCAGTGGGACTAGGGTGGCAATGCCCCAAATTTTGAGAAATTAAAATTTGACCCTTAAACTTTTTAAAATAAATTAATTTGGTCCCTCAATATTTTTAAAAATTCATATTAATTTTAAATTTTTAATTAAATTTCATCTCATAATTTCTAAAAATTCTTATTAATTTCTTAAAATTATTAAAATTTTAGTCAAACCCTCCTAATTTAAAAAAATTTAATTTAAACTTTTAATTTAAAAAAAAATTAATTTACCCACTTACCTCAAGTTTCGCTACTTTAACACCTGATAGTTGTTCGGTGACATCAAACCTTTTTCGTTGGGCGCGGATTATTTGGCGTGGCGTGGCGTGGGGTTTAGTGGTTGTTCATAAATGAAGTGGCTGAAACGGATGCAAAATAGCAGCCTATGAATTCATTTAAGAAGCCCGAGATCTGTTGCCATTTGCCAACCAGAAGCACGAGAACCGAATTAATACAATGAGATTTTTATGTCGGGTGTTTAAATTCTTGAACTAGATTTAGATACACGCTCATAATTATCGTATTTTGTTTGTAATTGAGGTGTAATAATGATTGTATTGTCAACGTGCATTATTATAATATACATTTTATGTTGTTTGTTGATTGTTTTAACTTTAATCGTCGATTTTTTGTACTTTTTGTATCTATCTTTTCTTTATTATAATATGCATTTACTCCTACTGGGTCTAGAACTCATAACCTAAGAGAAGGGAGGTGTTAACTGAAAGCTTTTAACCACTTACTTTAGATGTTGTTGACAATTAATCATAAATAATTAAATAGAGAAAATTTTGATATTTTGTAATTAAGATTTACGTTCGAATCTTATCAATATTAAAATAATACTACAAAGCCTAGTCTAAAACTAGATTTAATTTAATTCGAGTTTAAATTTAATCAGGTCTCCCATAATTCATAGAGTAAAAAATGATATAATACTCATAAATAGTAGTAACCATTAAAATTGCATGCATGGCTTAAAGGGGTGTATATTTAGGATATCATATCGGACTTTATTCAGAAAATCGAATATTTGAAATTTTAGATTAGTAAAATAATAATATGTATCTGATCCAAAAAAGTGGATATCTAATTATTTTAGATCAGATATTTGATTATTCGAATATATAATTTGGTTTAAGTATTTTTGTCAGATTTGGCAGTCGTATCTATGAAAATTTTAGATTTTCGAATATAACAAGCAAAAAATTGTCAAATATAACAAGATTCACATATATAAAAATTTCAGTTTTCGAATTTTCGGATATAACAAGCATCAAATTTCTAAATACAACAAGATTTATATTAATGTAATTTTAAATTTTTAGATATTTCGAATAATTTAAAACTTGAAATATTACGATTCATATTCAATCCGAAGAATAAAAATCAGGTCGGGTATTCAATCCAAAAATAAAAATAAATCGGATATCTAAATTTTTAGATTGAATCGCTAGATAAACGGATTGATCAGATCAGGTTTTTTTGTATACCCGTGTTGACACATGCACGCATATATCATGTCCACCAGTGCAAATATGGCAATTGCATTGGATCACGTATCTAAAAATAGCAGGCAATTGAGCAGCTCACACGACAAAAATAAAAAAACTAAATCAACATTATTAATTACATTAATTAAGAATTAGCAAACTTTCAGGTAATCTAACATAGTCAAAATGCAACTCCTTTTGGAAAACCCATGCACAAGCAAACCCTAGATTTCGGACAAGTAACTACCTGATTAACCACTTTTCCTAAATAATAATAATAATAATATCTTTTAAATTAAACTCGTAAATCTCCATGAATGGTAATATATTCGTAAATAATTTGGGATATTGACATTAGTGTCTCCGTACAAGGAGACATAAACCTGTGATTATGATTGTATTTTATGTTAATCACTTTGAATTAGCTAATGAACGCTTACTAGTTTTAAAAATAATTATCATTTGGTCGTACGGACTTCTTTGGGGATTTATTATTTTTTTATTTTATGAATAATCTAAAGCTAATTGATTACAATGTAGTATATGTTTACAGATATTCTTAACTCTTTGACAATGCGCATATATCTTCTAGACAATGCGATTTGAACTCATGTCTCTTAGGATGAACATGATCTGCTTTTTCACTAGGACACTTATTGGGTTCGTGATTTATTTTTTTATTTTGTATATAATGATTTGTGTAAATAGTAAAGAAAATTTTGATACAGATTACACAAGTCTTTTTGTTTTAAGGTTAAGAGTTTAGGTTTTTGCGTTTATAATTTAAGATTAGTGTTTAAAATTTAGAGTCTAGGGTTTAAGGTTATAAATTTAGGATTTGAGTTTTATAGTATAAATATGCAGGTTTGTGTAAAAAAAAATTTATACAACTTGTATATCAAAATTTTACCCAAGAGTAAATGTACATGTTTGTATATTTTTAATACAATATGTGTATACAAAATTTACTCAAACATGCGTATTTACTCATTAAATACTAAAATAAAATTTTCCAGCCCTAAAGTCTAAACTTAACTCTAAATTAAAACCATAAATCTTAAATTCTAAATCCATAAATTCTAAACTAAATCTCTAACACCTAAAACATAAATACTTGGGGTAATCTAAAGACATTCAACACGTGTATTAGATAATTCCTCGTAAATAATATTTTTGAGATGGGACGAACACATAATTTTATATTAGGAGGACGAACCTATAAAATTTAGCGGGGTCAAAAATAAATTTTTAATAAAAAATACATAAAATATTTCTAAAAATTATCTAAATCAAATACAAATTTTAAATTTATAAAGGAGGACCGTCCCTTCCAACAACCATCTGTCCATATATGTTTTTTAAGTATAAACTAAAGTAAGAAAGTCAAGCAAGCAAGGAAGAAATTTATGATTAGAAATGTAATAAATAATGTTATATTGTTCTATTAAGGGAAATTCTCATGTTTTACGTGTACAATTATGACGTGGCGGCCTTGTGACGGGTTGAAACCAGCTGATTTGACTTTACAAATCCAGCGTCTATGATTTCAACACGTATAAACTCAATATCATTAGGGTTCGTACACGAGATATAGTCACAAGTATAATTCTTTTATATCCAGAATTTATTTATACAGTATAATTATAGATTTCATCCCTTTATTTTACGAAAATTGGTAAGGTAATCTTTTATTTTAGTTTTGCAGAATTTGATCCTAACATTTAAAAAAATTGAAAATTAGTCGAGTTGTTAGTCTTAGTTTTCATAAAGTACGTAGAGCAAGTTTGAATACTAGAGTCATTGAAAGGATTTTACCAAAATATCACCTCTGCACGAATAGAATTACTCTAAGATCGTAAATCGGACGAAGACACATGTGGTTAATAAAAAAACCGTAATGAGACCAATTATACTAGCGGCAATTGTTCCTCCTAGTTGAATGATCTAATTGTATGTTTAATCCCTCCTAAGCTGTAATAATTTAACTTTTGGCCCTCCTAAATTTTATTAATTTAATTTAACTCTTTTTAATACAAAATTTTATAGTTTTATCCCAATTCCAACACAAATTCATAGCTTATCCCTATATAATATATATTAGTCTTAGCACGTAATTCCTTACAAAATTTTAGTGTCATTTAGTCATAATAATCTCAACAATTTTGTTGAAAAAGAATGGTCTTTCAGTATGAAATGGAGTGGACCCAATTGAAAGATCCCATTATTAGTTTTGAGTTTAGACTTCAAACTTCAAAGTAGCTTTGAAAAATTAAGTCCTAATTTCTAAAGGCCATTGCTTATCCTTATTTATTTATTTATCTTAAGAATCACGTTCTCTTTTAGAGAAATTCAAGAAAAAAAGACTTATTTCCATTGCTTTACAACTATGAACTTATGGTCCACTCTAAGACTGCGGGGGAGAAAATAGGCAAAAAGGAACAAATTATAATTAAGTTGACCCTAAAACATGATTGGAGGAGAACCATTGATGTTATCCATAAACATCATGTTTTGAATGTGCCCATTGACTCTGAAAATTTTTGATTTCTCAAAATATTAATCGGAGCGAATCCAATGACTAACCATTTACGTTATGTTAGTCTTAAAATTCAATTTTAAATAAGGTTGGTGGTGAAGTCAAAAAATTATTTATTAGAGAATATTGATGGAATGGTCAAAATTGAATTATAAAGTTTTGTAGAGTTAAAATGTAATATTATCATTACATTATCTTATAACTTTATAATTTCTAAAGGGACTAAACTAAAATTTTATTACTTTCAGGAGTCAAAATATAATTTCACCAATACATTATCTTATAATTTATTTTTAAGGAACTTGAACATCTAGTATGTTATACTATTAATCAAGCACATTATGTTGTGGCAAAACACACTTTTGTTGAAATGAAGTCCCGAGTTCAATATTTGTATAATCATTCTCACTCCCCTGTAGAAAATATATTGTTCTACATGGACGAAGTAAGGGATTAAGATTAAGAGAAAAAATATAATTAATCATAAAAAATGAGAAAAAAAAGTTTTTAATCCGATAAAAAAGATTTATATTTTATACACTGACGGTGAAAAATAAAAGTTCCCACAAATGATTTAGTTTTAGGGTTTATAAAATTGGTTTATAGTTTAGGGGTTTAGGATAATATAGGTATAATAGTTAGAAGGCAACGTTTAGAGGTTACGGTTTAGGTTTTAAGGTAATATGGTGATGTATTTAGGTTTTAACCTATAAATTATAAATTTTAGCATTGAACCCTAATTTTAAACCCCTAAACCCTAAATAGAATATCTAAATCTCAAAACTAAGACACCTGCAAAAAAATTTTCACCGCTTATATATATGAAATAACTACCCTAAAAAATAACAATTTAAATCATTGGTAAATACTCTCATTTACCATTCCATTTAGACCCATAAAATGTGGTTTAATTATGTGGAAATTAAAATTTTGTCGTGAAATTTATTGGAGAACTCCTATGCATATAATACATGTAAATGCATATATATTTCGGCAAACAACCGAACTCTATTATTGCAAGCATTTATTATTTTAATAATAAGAAAACTAATTAATTAAGTACTAAAATATATTTTAAACGGACATTGACTGGACTACCCTCATGTGGCGGGAAGAGAATTGGTCCAGCAAGCCAGCTTCCATGGGCAAAACAGTCATTTTGGAATCACAACGCAGATGATTCCTAGCTTCAACTTAAATCAATTCCTGTGAACCCAAAATCTTTATGAAAGATGCAAAACAAAAGAAAAAGGATGGACACGTGGCTGCTGTATGTTGGTGACAGCTAAGATGGTTCCAGAAAGTATGGAGTGAGACACTCTCCCTACACCAGGGAAAACGATGGGAAAAAGATAATCACAATGGATAATCGTCCCTTAATTGAGATTTATTAAGTTAAAAACCAAGACAGAGTTCACAGTTTTCTTGGTAAAATTATGTGTTTGGTCCCTGTTCAAACTCAAGAATTTGCCCCGATTCCTTTTTTTTAATAACAAGACGGGTAGAAGTGAATAATTAAATTTTGGGTGTCAAAGATAAAAAAAAAGTATTATCCAATGACTGAGGGACTAAATTTTAGTAGGGGTCAAACTTGCATTATTTTCATTTAACCGGGGGCTAAAAGGACATAATTTAAATGCTTAACTTTTATGAGGGGCTAAAAAACAATTTTCCCATTTGACTAGTGTCTCCGCCTGCCCACTACTAGAAACAGGTGTTCACTAAACACCTAAACAACACTCTACTCGTGGTTTAGATGATTTGTCATTTATACTTTAATTTGATATAATTTGATCATTCTACTATGTATTATTATAATTTAGTCCAAATGTTGGTTAATTTTTTTCATGAAAACAATCCTTCCAACCCATTGTGTTAACAAAGATTCTTAATAAAAAAATGTGTTATAAAATTAATATTTTAACCAGAATAGTTAATAATGTTACAAAAGTGAAAGAACTAAATTATTTGATACCAAAATAAAATACAGGGACCAAATGCCAAACATAAGTATATTAAAAGGACCAAACCCAAAATTTGACCTTTTTGTTGCAAAGGAGGACACGTTGCCACAATGATAAACAGTGGACGGTACCCAATAATTTTGACTTGGGATTTTGTGCACTTCCACCCCTTCCCTTTTCGCTTATTTATACAAGTACGTCCCCCATACGGACCCTACATATCCCTTTGCTGCACATCATTTCCTCTTTCACTTCTCCTAATTAAACCCTAGCTTCTTGTTAAACTGTGTTTACACTATGGGAAGAGCACCGTGCTGTGAAAAAAATGGGCTCAAAAAAGGGCCATGGACGCCTGAAGAAGACCAGAAATTGATCGATTACATTCAGAAACATGGCTATGGCAACTGGAGAACATTGCCAAAGAATGCTAGTAAGCACTCTCTCTCTCTCTCTCTCTATATATATATATATATATTGGTAAGTGTTTTTATGTTGGTTTGAGGACCATTTTGAATAATTGTTAAACTTACAGGGCTTCAAAGGTGTGGAAAGAGTTGTCGTCTCCGATGGACTAATTACTTGAGGCCGGATATCAAGAGCGGCAGATTCTCTTTCGAGGAGGAAGAAACAATAATTCAGCTCCGCAGTTTGTTGGGCAACAAGTACTATTTTTATGGTGTTGCGAGATCTTACTTAAGAAACATCAAACTATACTTGTAATTTTTTATTTATTTTTATATATGTAGGTGGTCTGCTATAGCTGATCGGTTGCCCGGGAGAACGGACAACGAAATAAAGAACTATTGGAACACCCACATTCGGAAGAGGCTTCTTCGGATGGGGATCGACCCGGTAACACATAGTCCCCGGCTCGATCTTCTTGACCTTTCTTCGATCTTAAGTTCTTCTCTTTACAACCAGTCTCAGATGAACATGTCGAGGTTAATGGGAGCTCAATCCGTTATTAACCCTGAGATTCTAAAACTAGCCAGCTCTCTCATGCCATCTAAACGTGAAAACCAAAGCCAAAATCAAAACCCGGATTTTGTTTATCAAGAAAATCAAATCCAAAACCAATATAATCCGCCATTGATGCAAGTCCAAGGAATCCCAGCAGCTTGCTCCTCGTTGAATACTCATCCTTGTAGTAGTGTTCCATTTTCTAACAACGAAGTGTTATGTGAACAGCAAATAATAGAAATAAAAGAAGGTGAGATTTAAGGAATTCAACTCATATTATTCAGAGAGCAAACACCCTTTAAATAGGCTGTAGAACTTAACAAAGTAAGCAAAAAATATGCAATTAACTCCTAAAAATTTAGAAACATAACAACATAATCATAAACTACTTCCCTGTAGACTAGGTTCATAAATAAACTATTGAAAAAGTCTAACAAATCCTCCCTTAAACTAATTTAATTTCTAGTATCAGTTTAAACTAAGAAATCTTGCTAACTCCCTGCATTTGTCGCCTTGCAAACTCCAAGCATTTGTCGCAGCTTTTGAAATGTTGCAAGTTTGAGGGCCTTTGTAAATATATCTGCGATTTGATCCTCACTTTTGCAATATACCATATCAATCTCTTCATTATTCACATGATCTCTCAAGAAATGATATCGGACGTCAATATGCTTGCTTCTCCCATGCAAAATAGGATTCTTGGATAGCTTTATGGTTGAACTATTATCACAGTAGATAAGAGTAGGCCCCTTTTGTTTGAAATGAACTTCCTCAAGAAGCTTTCTCACCAAATGGCTTGACAGACACATATAGACATGCTGATGCAGCCACAAGTTCTGCTTCAGTTGTTGATAGAGTGACAATTGGCTGTTTTCGTGACGACCATGAAATAACTCCCGAACCCAACTTAAAGACGTAACCAGATGTACTTTTTCTATCATCTCGGTCTCTTGCATAGTCACTATCTGTAAACTCAATCAAAGCTGATTTTTCTCCCTTCTTGTACAAAATTCCATAATTAATTGTACCTTGCAAATATCTAAGGATTCGTTTTGCTGCTTGAAGATGCATTTCGTTTGGACGTTCCATGAATCTACAAATAAGATTTACAGCATATGTTATATCTGGCCTGGTCACAGTGAGATACATCAGACTTCCCACGATTTGCTTGTATAAAGTACTATTGACGTCTCTTCCATTATCATCTTTTACTAACTTTAAACTTGTCTCTGCTGGTGTACTAACCGAATTGCAGTCCGCCATTTGAAACCTCTTTAGAATCTCATGCACATACTTTTTTTGAGAAATAAAAATACTTCCATCTGATTGTGCAACCTCTATACCCAGAAAATAATGCATTCTTCCAAGATCCGACATGTCAAATTCGGCCATCATGGATTTTTTAAACTTATCAAACATAGTTCGATCATTCCCGGTAAATATCAAATCATCAACATACAAGCAGACCATCAACAATTTCCCATCATTTTTCATTTTCACAAAAAAAGTATACTCATAAGGACACATTTGAAAACCGTTTTGGAGGAAATAAGCTTCGATACGATTATACCAAGCTCGAGGGGCTTGTTTAAGTCCGTACAAAGCTTTTTTTAATTTATACACTTTATGCTATTCTTCAATCTTAATATAGCCAGGAGGTTGTTTAACAAATACTTGTTCATTCAAGTCTCTATGGAAGAATGCCGACTTGACATCTGGTTGAAAAATCGACCAATAATTCTGAGCAGCCAATGCAATCACCAATCTGATTGTGTTATGTTTAGCAACTGGAGCGAATACCTCCTTGTAATCGATGCTGGACTCCTGAATATAACCTTTCGCTACCAAGCGTGCTTTGCATTTGTCAACTTCACCCGTTTCCTTCAGTTTCATCTTATAGACCCACTTCACATCAATGGTTTTATGTCAATTTGGAAGCTTAATTAACTCACAGCTGCAATTTCATCATCCATTGCTCTCTTCCATTTTGATTGTTTAACTGCCTCTTCGAAAAATACAGGATCACAATCTGAAAAAAGAGCAAAATAAGTTAGTGGGTCCTCAGATTGGTCAATTCCTGGAACTTCATAATCCCTCATCCAGGCATGCCTTCTTCTTATACGTGGTGATGTTGGTTCTGTTGCGACTTCAGGTGAGTTCTGAATTGTTTCTTGCTCATGAGGTGACTGCAAATTATCATCAATGTGTAACTCTCCATCAAAAGTTGCGGGAAAATTTCTTTGAACTGTTGGTATATCCCAACACCAGAACTCTTCTTCATCAAAAATTACATCACAACTGATGATAACTTTCTTAGTGTTAGGAATATACAACTTGAATAATTTAGTACATTCACTAACACCAAGAAAGATGCATTTTTCTCCTTTGTCTTCTAACTTCTTTCTTTTTTGACCAGGGACATGTTCATAAGCAATACACCCAAAGATTCTGAAATGATTGACATCAAGTCTCCTTCCGCTCCATGCTTCTTTCGGTGTCATATTTTGAACAACAAAAGTTGGACTTCTATTCAAAACGTGAATGCTCCAGTTGACAGATTCTGACCAAAACGTCTTAGGAACTCTGCTTCGTTGCAATAAACTTCGTACCATGTTGAAAACGGTTCGATTCTTTCTTTAGAATACAACATTCTACTGGGGGTGTATAAGCTGCTGTCAATTGCCTTTTAATTCCATGCTCTTTACAAAATTGGGTGAACTCATGCGAATTATATTCTCCTCCACGATCAGTTCGCAACACTTGTATAAAATGTCCTGCTTCTTTCTCAACTATTGCTTTATACCTTTTGAAAGCGTTTAAAGCTTCAGATTTTTCCTGTAAAAAATCAACCCAGATTTTTCTACTCAAATCATCTATAAAGGTGATAAGATATTATTTAACTCCATTAGAAATGGGATTAATTGGCCCACAAATATCAGAGTGCACGATCTCCAATAGGTTTCTCGCTCTTTTAGATTTTCCTTTTGGAAATGGTTCTCGATGTTGCTTACTAAGCACACATTCCCCGCAGACATATGTAGGACAAGAGAACTGTGGGAAACCAGCTACCATGTTTTTCCGTTGAAGCATTTGTAAGCCTCCAAAACTGAGATGACCATAGCGAAAATGCCATAGTTGCATTGCATCAGACAAGCTTGCTGCAAAACATGACTTAGTATAATGATTGAAGTAGAGAGGAAACATCCGATTTGCCATCATAGCTACTTGAGCAATTAATCCTGATTTTTCATCTTGAACTCGACACATCCCATTTTTAATTTTGATCTCGTAACCCTTCTCTTGCAACTGACCAATACTTAACAAATTGGTCTTTAAATCTGGGACATAAAGGACATTAGACATGGTTTAAGTAACATTACTTTTATTTAGAATGGTTACTTGTCCTTTGCCCATCACAGAGATTTCAGTATTGTTGCCAAACTTCACATTATCTTTGAATGATTCATCAAGAGTCGAAAAAATTGTCTTATCTCCACTCATATGATTGCTGCATCCGATGTCTAAATACCACAAATGCTTGTTGGTAGGTTCTTTTGCATGACATACCATCAACAATGACATCTCTTCGTCTTGCTCTCCTTCATTTCCAATAAAATTGGATTCTTCCCTATGTGTACCTAAGAAATTGGTTCGACACTCTGATTTGTAGTGACCATACTTGTGACAGCGATAGCATTCAACATTTGATTTGTCTACTGACTGTGTTTGATAACCGCCATGTCTTCTCCCTCTTTACTGAGATTGATTTCTTGAATTATGTTGATGACTATAGTTTTCTCTACCACTGCCTCTATTGCGACCTCTACCTCGACCTCTGTCATTGTGGCCATTTGATCTGCGTCCTCCATTGCTTTTAATCGAATGATCTGATGATACTTTCAATGCTAATTCTACATTATCTTGCGTATCAATTTCCTTTCATGAACCAGCAATGAACCTTGCAATTCATCAATGGATAAAAGATCAAGATCTTTTGACTCTTCAATGGAACATACCACGTAATTGAACTTTGGTGTCAATGAGCGGAGAATTTTTTCGACTACAACCACATCCTTTATTTTCTCCCCAAATGTTCTTATCTTGTCGATGATAACCATCGTCCTTGAGAAGAAGTCAGAAATGGTCTCTCCAGATTGCATCCGATGAAGTTCAAACTCTGAGCGAAGTGCATGAAGCTGCTGCCTCCTTGCTATAGTTGATCCCCGGAATTTCTTTTTCATCGAATCCCAAATATCCTTTAACGTATCTTTGCAAAGGATGGTCTCCAAGGTTTTACGATCAATCGCTTGAAAGAGATAATTCTTTGCCTTAAGATCTTTCAATTTCAAAGCGTCAATTTCTAGTCGCTGTGCATCATTCGTTGCTGCTGCCAACTCCGGTATTCCTATAGAGACAACTTGCTAATACTCCTTAGATCTGAGAAAAATTTCCATCAACATACTCCAATGATCGTAGTGACCATCGAAACGAGGAATTGATGGTTGTACAAAACTATCCGAGGCCATTTTGGTTGAATAAAATAGGGGGAAAGAAAACTGTTGTTTATCGCTAATCAAACCTGGCTCTTGATGCCACTGTTATGTGAGCAGCAAATAATAGAAATAAAAGAATGTGAGATTTAAGGAATTCAATTCATATTATTCAGAGAGCAAACACCTTTTAAATAGGCTGTAGAACTTAACAAAGTAAGCAAAAAATATGCAACTATCTCCTAAAAATTTGGAAACATAACATCATAATCATAAACTACTTCCCTGTAGACTAGGTCCATAAATAAACTATTGAAAAAGTCTAACACGAAGCATAGTTGATGATGAACCCTAATCTAGACCAGTTTCCGTCGAACATTGTCGATTTCGGTGACTGCAACAAGGTAATGTCATGGCTCAAGATTTGACTGAAGATTACGTACCGTTTCCAGAAAATTATAAATATTACGGCTCCGATCCGAGCTTTAGCTTTGCGTCGGTTCTACCGACGCCTTCTTCGAGTCCGACGACATTGAATTCAAATTCGACGTACATCAACGGTAGCAACACCGAAGACAAAAGAGAAAGTTATAGCAGTAACATTTTCAAGTTCAATCAAGTCTATGATATTTTAGATGTTAATGAATTCTTGTAATTTAGAAGAGAAGAATCAAATCTCAGATATTGAAAAGTTTCCATTATTGACATGTCTCTACAATTTTGTTTTATTTTTGCTATCATTGCTTTCTATTTGTATGTTATTATATCTTACTTAGATCAGCCATCTTATTATATATATATATACACACACTCATATCATGTCAAATATAAAGACAAGAAACTAAAAAGAACAATAATGTAATAAATCATACACAATGATGTGGTGTTGGCTTTGTTCACAAGAGTTTTGACACCTGTAATAAATGAAAGCAAACATCTTTCTTGCCCTCTTCCTTAAAATGGGGCAATACAAGAAATGTTTTAATTCAGAATCAAGATACCAACCTATTGTCTTAGATTTCATGACTTATTATTATTATTATTATTTAATATTTTAATAATAGGTTTAAATTTGATACATGGGCTATTTTACACAAGCTTACTTATTTCTACTATAAATTAAAATTAAACTTAAATCCTAAAAAACTAAACCCCGAACCCTAAACCTTAAACACTAAATTCTAAACACTAACCGTAAATTCTAAACCCTACAGCCTAAACCCCTAAACTCTAAACTAAACCCCTAACCCTAAAATTAAAAAGTTTGTGTAAACTTTAGTTTACACAGACTGTGTATTGAAGTTTTTCTCTTTAATAATTTATCAACTATAGTTGGTTTTGTAGGATGAGGCCCCAGTTCCATTAAACAAAGTTAAAAGTTTAAATTATGACGTTGTGAATGAAGCAAATTGGATTGGAAGGATCACCCTCACGATAGGTCTCTCTAGTACCTGATCCGGATTAATCATCTAATAAATATGATATTGATGGCTATTTCAAAAATATATATCTTAATAAATTAATTATTAAATTTATAAACATAATTATACTCGTTTCAGCACGTAAATTTTAAATCGATTTGTTATTTTCATCGTATCAATTTAGACTATTATATTTATTAATATGTATTCAACATAAAATACAAAGATGTTTTTTAATACAATGTCAGATCATAGAATAATACATTTTTAACTTATTTAAAGCTTGACGTAAATGATCCAAGTAAATAAAATGTATAATATGACTATCAAACTATTAAAACAATAATATATATGATAAGAGAGAAAACTTTTGATTTCAAAGATAACGACAATTAATTCAAATCCGGCGGGCATTCCGGCCATGACGACGTCGGAGGTCGTGAATCAGACACGTGTCCGTTCCACCTGTTAGGGTTATTGTCTTTTCAGGTAGTGTGATTTTTTTTTTTTGACAAACCAGGTAGTGTGATTAAAGCAGGTAATTTTGCATGGGGATTATGGCAATGGGCGGGGTTTGACCTAAATGATAAAATATGAAGGAAAAAAATAAGGGCACGTGGCGACCAATCGCGTAGGGGCTCGAGTGGGAGGGGACCACAAATTAAAAAACATGGCGGGGCTCTTGTTGTGTCTTTTATTATCTGTCTTAACAAAGAACCTAATGTGTTTCATCACGATCAGCATTGAGCGACACGTGGACTCAATCATGCTTGGGGTTTTGACTTTTTGAACCCTTTAAAGCCTTACCGGTTGACCGGGTAAAGCTATATTAACAAGTCTTCTTTATCCAGATTTTGAGTGCAACCCTAGCTTTGACTTTTCTTGTCATTAATATATAATTACTTACTACTTTGTCTTCATGCAAAAAAAAAAAAAACACTTAATCATTCTTAATCAATAATATTTTACGTTAATCCATGATTAACATAATTTGCAAAATAAATGCAAACTTGTTAGCATATGTGGCCGACCGTGACTCCAATATAGGTCGATTTGCGACAATAATAACAAAAGATTCACGTTGATTTCAAGTTTTAATTGACATTAGATTTAGGTTAAAACCCTAATGTAAGTGATGAAGAAGTTTACCTAGTCTACGTTGTTCTTCATTTATATGCGGCTCTAGGGTAAGAGAAAAAAACCTAGCACTTCAATTTCGAAACATTTTTTGTTTTTGCCACATAAAACTCGTGCATGGATCGACATCTTATCATATATTTTGCATGAAACGAGCTTATTTTATTTTATTTTATTTTGACTTTGTAAAAACAAGACAACATGGATATGGTATCCTTTCACTTTCGTCTCTTCATACATCCGCAAAAGTGGACCAAGTTGTATTTGGACTATGGATATTGGACAGATGACATGCTTTGTTTAGACTTTATAATTTGTAAATTTTGAAAACATTTTTTTAAGATAAAGACATATGAAAAATGTTTAGAAAAACTATTTTTAATAAATATTCTAACCTAAATAATTAAATTACAAAGTTGTCGGATGATATATTTGTACAAACCCAAATTTTGATAAGTGAGTCTGGTATGATTCTATTGGGAATGAGTCTACCACACTCGACGAACATCGCTGAACACTACTAACGTTGAACATCGTTGAACACCTTTAAATTAATTAATAAATATTAAAAATTTTAAGAACTCGCCATATAATTTTAAATTATTTAAAATAAAATTTCAATTAAACTATTTTCCATATATCATATTTTTTAATTTTTTAAAATTATTAGATTAAATACCAACCTTAGTCAATTTAAAAAATAAAAAAACCTGAAACCCTAAACCCTAAATTAAAGTTGACTCTAAAAGAAATTTCGTTCATTCGTTTTCCTTCTTAATCTGTATTTCTTCATGCTTTTTAACTGAAGTTGAAGTTGAACTCAAAGAGGATCCACCATGGCCAAAAAAACAGCTGAAGTTGAACATCTCTGAAAAAATAATCAAGGTACTTGATTTTTTTTTATATATATTTTAAGTTTTAACGACCAAGTCATATCCTTATTCCTTACATCATCACCTATATATTTATTCATGTTTCCACTTTGTTTTACCATTAACAGAAAGCCTTGAAGAAAGTTTAAAGGAAGCTGAAAGCTGCACGAGAGGATGTAACCCAGTTGATGAAGAGTGAGGATTTTGGGTTTTGGATTTTCAATTTAAGGTTTAGGTTTTTAATTTTAAAGTTTAGGGTTTTAAGTTTCGGGTTTAGGGTTTTTATTTTTTAAATTGACTAATGTTGATATTTGATCTAATTATTTAAAAAATAAAAAATATAATATATATAGAAAATAATTTAATTAAAATTTTATTTTAAATAATTTATAATTATATGTTGAGTCCTTGAGATTTTTAATCTTTATTAATCAATGTAATGGTATCCAGCAATGTTCAGCGTTAATGGTGTTCAACGATGTTCGTCGAGCGTGGTAGAATTTTCCTTCTATTGGATACGGGTGTGTTTGAAAAGCTACTTAACAATTCTATTGGAAAATTATTAAATACTCATGTTGAGTAGTCAAGTATTTCTATTTCTGAGTTTTGATGATTTAATTTAGGGTTTATGGTTAGAATTTATGTTTTAGGGGTAAGGACCTATATTTTAATTTTTAAAGAGTAAATATACATACTTGTGTAATTTTTAGAGGCATATAAATAAAAAAATACTCTAATATTATTAGATTTTATTTTTAGTAAAAATTTTCTCTCATCCGTAGACCTAAACAATCATACTTAAGCCATGTTAGACATTATCTCTTGTTTTTTATAATTAATTTATTCCTATTATTATATATTGATCTCACGTTAATTAAATGAAAATTAATGATATTTTTTGGATTTCTTAAGGTATTCGTTATAGTATTTTATACTTAACAGTGCATGGAAAAACCGTGAACAGTTTTCAACGGTGCACGTAAACAAAAAGGATATGAATCAAACCAAACATTGAATATATATATATATATATAGGGTAAAACTTTGATACACATGCAGTGTAAAATTAATTTGTATTTACACTATAAAAACACAAATCCTAAATTCTTAACACTAATCCTAAAAAACTAAACCACACACTCTAAACCCTAAATTCTAAACACTATCCTTAAATTCTAAACCTTACAACCTAAACTCCTAAACCTTAAACTAAAACCCTAATCTCTAAAATTAAAAGGCACGTGTAGACCAACTTCCCTATATCCGAAGCTTCTTTTCCCCTGTTACCGGTTCTCTATGTCAAACCCCATGTAAGCTTTACGTAATTTATACGTCAAAATTTGGTATTATTGTATGGGTCAAATTATCATTAGTCCCTATACTATGAACAATTAGTGAATTTAGTCCGTATACAATGACAATATGATTAAGGTATAGGGACTTAAAATAATTAAATTGGAGAACATAATTAAATCTACGACTAACGCATTATTGAAGGACAAATAACAAAATTTGACTTAACACATTGTACGGTTATTTTTTGGGTTAGGGCTAAAATTTTAAAATTTGAAAAGTGTAGAGACGGATAGAAGAATATTACTTTTTATGACTCAAAAATCAAGAACAATAATTAGGCAGGCCACTTTTATCTTTGTCTTTCTCACGTCGTATTCGTATGATATGCATGTAGATGTAATCCATTGCAGATAAAATTAAATGAAATTAGTAGGGCTTAAACGTGTCAACTGCTGTGGAAAAAATTGAGGTCCCCTCCTTGACTACGAGCCTACCAGTGACCGAGGAAACGACACCCCTCTCCCTTTTATCGACCGTCCAAAGAAATTTTGTTCGTTAACATTTAAAAAAAAAATAACTTCACACTCCAAAGTGGGTTCCTGTTTTAATATACCTTTGGGGTTTCATTCATGATTCATGTGTTGTTTTTTTAATATTATTATAAGGAAAATGCGAAGAAATTTGGATTTTGAGAAAGACAAAAAAAAATTTATTTTTGATTTAGAATATGAAATCAGAATCACTGATAATAACATATAAGTCATAATTTTAAGAAAGTGAAAGAGTTTTATAAATAAATTAAAAGAGACACTTATTAAAAATATAAAAATTTTTAAAAGATAGTTTCTAGAATATTTGTGCTAGACAACTTTAATTAGGGATGAAAAAAACTCGAATCGACTCATAGATTTTGAGTCATTCTATCTCAAATTAATGGATCGTTTTTTTAATGAATGCAAGAGGTGGAGAGACGAGACGATTTTTCGTTCTGTGCTTTTTTTGGCGGACATCCACTTATTCAGTTTGCATATTACTACTTTGTTAATTATAATTGGTACTTAATCACATAGTAGTGTGTGATGTATGGTAAATAAGTGTTTCGATTCTATTCTATTAGTTTGTGAACGGCGTTTGCGCATTTGGTATGTTATTAATAGTTGAAGGCTCTACAATACTCGATTCGGATTAATCAGTTAATGAGTTGAATATTGATAATTAAACTAAAATTAGTTGAAGATGGTAGGATATATACTATTCATATGCTTTTATGCCAAATTATTCAATGGTTATTAATACATTAATTATAAATTGGATTAATCGTGCCTCATCGTTATATCATCTTTATGTTAGTTTTAATTATTTTTTTATCTTTTATTGTCGATTAATGATATTGTTCATATCTCTTTTGTTCAAATTTTTTGATTGGGTTTTTAAGTTTTACCATTTTCGTTGTCTGATTCTTTTATAAGCTTAAATGACAAAATTATTATTTCAATAATTAAAAAAATGTCTAAATTATACATTTAGTTTACTCTCATGTTATAAACTTTCATCGTACAAACTTAAAAGACTAATTTACAATACGTAGTTTAATATATAAAATCAGAACTCTAACTTATTCGATTAACTTCGACTCCACTCATGAACACCTCTAAAGCAATTTCATGAAAGAAGCCCATGGGAATTAAACAAAGTTAGCCCATGAAATCATTGGCGGTGTCTTCGCCAATGTTAGGCCCATTAAGGCAGGCGGTGATCTCTTTCCTGCTCTTCTTCTTCTTCTTCTTCTTCTTCTTCTACCCCTACCGCCGCTAGGTCACGAGTGGAAAGAGAATGAAGTTGAGATCAAAAAACACAATCAGAATTTTGATGTTAAACAGCAGCGAATCAGCCATGAGAAATTGCATTCAACCAATTCGTCTTCAGCTGTTTCCTTTTTCAACTGCCTGCACACGGTAGCCTCTTCAAAAGTCCATTCTTTACAACACTCCCCCTCTATATCGCCATGTCCAGGTTCATCTATCTACTCTTTCCAGCTTCTTTTTTTATCCTTTATTTAAAGTTTTCTTTTATGGGTTTGGGTTTATTGGGGGATTTGTTTCTTTAGGACATTGTGTTTTGATGAATTGTTACATTATGGGTTTGAACGTTTTCTAGTGAATTGAGATGTTGAGTTGAATGAAATAAAGTAAGAAAGTAACCTTCTTGTTGTCATGTTGAATGGAATTGACAATTGGGGTTCTGATTTCTGAATACTTTACCTTTTAGTGTAAGATTAGAATTTTCTAAGGTTTTGGGTATTTTCATGGTAATTGATGAGTGAATTGTTGGAGTGCAGGCTTTTGAGATTTGCAAATATTAGGAAAGCTGCAGAATCTGCTATTTCGAGCCAGAGGTCTAGCCGGTTAGAATTTAGGAAGTATGCAACAGTGGTTACTGTTGGGATGCGTTTGCCACAATATAGATTGTGCTTCCATTATAGGTTTAAGTGTGGAGGAAAGGTTCCATTCTTATTGCAGAATGCTAAGGAAGGGTCGTGTCGAGGTTATTTTGCCAGGAACCATTCCTGCCTTTCTGGAAATAGTGCAGTAACTCATCATGCGCAAGTTGCATGGAAATGTTCTGCCAGAGGTCGAACTTTCCCCCTCATAAGCAGGGCTGCTCAAGCGGTCAGCTTAGCATTGTCTCGCTCACACCTGATAGTACCTGGTATTTTTGGTTTGACGTGTGGACGAGCGGCATTGGCACAGAGAACTTCAATAGAGACAGATTACTACCCACAGCAGAATACTTTGTCTATGCATGCACGAGACGGGCACGCTTTTGTTTCTGCTATACTGCTTTCAGCAGTAGAAGGTGTCATTTTGCTGCTGAGGGCTATGTTTCTTGCAGTTTTGTTCTTTCCTAGCATAATAATGGCTCCTTTCACCGACACTTTTGGTCCAGAATTCAGGAAAATGTGGCTTGAGGTTGTTCATCGCACACTTGAAAAGGCAGGTCCAGCTTTCATTAAATGGGGCCAATGGGCAGCCACAAGACCCGATCTCTTTCCTAGAGATCTATGCATCAAGCTTTCGGAGCTTCACAGCCAAGCTCCCGAGCATAGCTTTGCCTACACAAAGAGAGTTATTGAAAAGGCATTTGGCCGTAAGCTTTCTGAAATTTTCGAGGCTTTTGAAGAGGAACCTGTGGCATCTGGAAGTATAGCTCAGGTGCACCGGGCTTCTTTGAGATTCCGCTATCCTGGTCAGCGGGTCAAGCCCATGGTAGTTGCGGTTAAGGTTAGACATCCTGGTGTTGGTGAATCAATTAGGAGAGATTTTGTGATTATCAACTCAGTGGCAAAATTATCGAATTTCATTCCTACTCTGAAGTGGTTGAGATTGGATGAGAGTGTCCAGCAGTTTGCTGTTTTCATGATGTCTCAAGTTGATCTTGCGAGGGAAGCTGCCCATTTGAACCGTTTCATATATAATTTCCGAACCTGGAGGGATGTTTCTTTTCCTAAGCCTGTCTATCCACTTGTGCATCCTGCTGTTTTGGTGGAAACTTATGAGCAAGGAGAAAGTGTTGCTCACTATGTTGATGGGCATGGCCTTGAAGGGCATGATCGGATTAAGACTGCACTTGCTCATATTGGAACTCATGCACTTTTAAAGATGCTTCTGGTAACGTTCTTATGTGATATCTACTTGATGTTGTCTGATCCTTGTTCCTTTTATAATGTCTGCTTGAGAATTTAAGTATGACTTGGTTTTCAAGAAATTATAATTTCTCTTCTTTCAGGTGGACAACTTTATTCATGCTGACATGCATCCGGGAAATATCCTTGTCCGTGTGTCTCAGAACAAGGCTTCTCGAAAACGGCTCTTTAGAAAAAAGCCTCATGTCATCTTCCTAGATGTAGGCATGACTGCTGAACTTTCTAAGGGTGACCGTGTAAATTTATTGGAATTTTTTAAGGCTGTTGCCCGTAGAGATGGCCGCACTGCTGCAGAGTGCACACTTAGACTATCCCAGCGGCAAAACTGCCCGAACCCAAAGGCTTTTATCGAGGTGATGTATATAGATGTAACCCAAAGACTTTTAGGACAGTTAGGAAAATGCTTTCTTTGTTTTCTACTTATTTTCCCATTTAGTCTATCCAATGCTCTCTTTATCCTCCTTTATCTATCTGTTTGTCACTTAGCTAAATGCATTAATGGTCAGTCGTCAATATTTCCAAGTTAGAAAATCTTTATCTATGTTATCTTTGTCTGCTTGGTTTTTTAAAACCTTGTTTCAACAGGAAGTAGAAGAAGCATTCACTTTCTGGGGTACTCCAGAGGGTGATTTAGTCCATCCAGCTGAATGCATGCAAGAACTGCTTGAGAAAGTAAGGCGTCATAAAGTCAATATTGACGGCAATGTATGCACTGTGATGGTCACAACTTTGGTTCTTGAGGTATCGTCTTCTTTCTTTATTTCGTGTGAATCCAAATTCCATGTTGAACCTTTTTCCAACCATTTGAGATGTCTAATATTACTTCTTTCCTCTTTTGCTAATTTACCTGCTCGAAATAACTTCGCTCGTCTTTATGTATATTCGTGTTTTATGCATTGTGCTTTCTGGAAGGAAACAACTTAAATGGATGTTTTCATAGTCATCAGATTAAATCTGATGGACTACTTGAGTCTAGAAGTTAAGAATGGGAATGCGTTCCCATCTCAGGATTGTTTCGGAACGGTCCTAGATCTGACTATCAGAAATCCCTTCATAATATGAAGATAAATCTAGTCCATATCATTTCCATTTTAGATTATTGATTTAATTGAATATCAATTTTAGTATTTGTTTAAATTTGTAGGGTTGGCAAAGGAAACTTGATCCTGGATATAACGTGATGCACACACTACAGACATTGCTACTCAAAGCTGACTGGGCAAAATCTCTTTCCTACACTATCGATGGGCTGATGGCGCCATAGCATTTTCTGAAGCACGGTTAGCCGAACTCATCCTCCCAAGGGGTCTTTAGGATCATTTATTTCTGTTTCCAGAAAGAAAAAAAAACAATTTTGATAGAGCCGAGGCCCTAGAATATACCAGTCGTGAAAAGCATCATGATTCTTGCGTAACACTTTCTTTGTCTTGAAATGTTGAGCTGATGTGAAATTTCATCTTATGTAATTGTCTGTCACTTTCCCCTATTCATTTTTGTTACAACTTTAGTTCTCAGCGACTCAAAGGTGAAAACAGTGAAAAAGAAGGGCACCACAAGAGAGAAATAAAGTGTCAAAAACTATTCTTTTAAATTCTTTGCATAAAATGGAAGGACAAACAGTTCATGTAATAGAAACTTATTCGAGCTGAGCTATATTCTGTAATTCTCTGCTGTATTATTGGTCACTTTATAGATGCAATGCAAGAAAACAATGAAAGCCTTGAATGGTAGATCAGTTAATTGTGTGAAGACACTGAATTGCATGGTTTTCCACTTGTATTCACATCACATGACTGATTCCAACAAATGGATGTTCAAGAAAAAGGAAATGGAGAAATTAACTGTGGTTTTATATTCAATAAAAAAAGTAATCAATATGAATGAATTTTCCAATCCTAGCTTAGGTACCTGGATCAATATTACACATTTACAACCCAAGTGGACCAAACTGCTTCCATGAACAATAGGGGAAGAAAGAGAGAATGGTCAATCACATCAAAATCTTTGCATGTCATATCTATTTGCAGGGAGCAATGCTTCAACATTGGAGAAACCATAGAGCAGAAGCTGCCAGCAGCAATAGCCATAAACCGAGTATCCTTCCATTGTTCTTAAATCCTTAACTACTCACTGAGCTCAGCACTGGACCTAAACTTGAGAACCAGACATTATGTTGATGAATATCATGCTATCTGAAGATTTAAGACTTTATTATTCCGAAAGCAACTTACTCTGCACATGTAAGCTCCCGGATTTCTTTTATAGCTGCGCTAAATCTATGCAGGGCCATCTTCTCAGCCTGGGTTTATAGCAAAAGGTGAATCTTATTCGCATCGATACAGAAAATGAACACTGTTAACTGGAGTTGTATTTTAAAATTTTACCTCGAACTTCTTTGCTTTGGCTTTGTGACGGTCTGGAAGCAGACGAAGTTCATTGTTCAACTGGAAGCATTCGGTCACATTTTCCGGTGACACAAAGTCCAAAACCACATTAACGCTGGACTACAGGTTAACAGGGGAAAGAAAAGAACCTTAATAGCCATAAAATTGAAACTAAGTGAAGAAGCATTTGAAAATGTGCATATAACATCATTCAGTAAGTTCTTTAACGATTTTTCAAGACTAAAGACATCAGTAGTATACATTACCTTAATGTTCCTAATCTGGTATGGACAGCCGGCTGGAATTATAACGGCTTCTCCAACATGTTGTTCAAAAGTCCAGGGTTCAATTTCTAGCAGTATCAGGTGGAAAGAAACTTCAGTATGTTCATCTTTAACTATATAACAAGAGAGAATAAAACCAAGTAAACCCACCATGCTCCTCCTTCAGCCTTCCTTTGTGACTTGTGTCGAGAAAGAAATTCTGATCAAGGATTGGATGAACCACCTGCAACAGGGGTGTTAAACAATCAGCCTTATGTCCATTCTGCTAGCACATTTTCAAGTCTCGTGACTGGTCTTACATGCTTTCGAAAGCCACATGTGTGACCAAACTCATTTGAGTACTTTTTAAGGTATTCCATAAGCTTTGGAGCATCCTGCCTGCGGAAGACATCCCATTCTGCACCGCACGACTTGGCCAAATCTGTTATTTTCCCAAAGATTTCCTGATCTTCTAATGCTTCTGAGCTGTGAATGGTGATGGATGGAAGTAGTGCAGCTTCATTTGAATTACAGTCCGAATCAGAATCAGAACTATCTTCCTTATCATGTGCTTCATACACGGCAGAAGGTGATCGAGAAACTTTTGGTACTGTATTACCAGAATGCATTTCTTTACTGATCGTACCATTCAATCCTACTTCTTCCATGTTTTTATCATGCGAGGGAGATTTTTCCTTCACTTCATTAGCCATCTTTCGATCAAGATTAGTCTTAGCAAGCTTCTTTTGGTCTTGAAACTTTTTCATTTTCATTTTCATTAACTTTCTTATTTTATTAAGTTGCTTCATGGAAACAGGAGCATCTGTAGCATGTGCTAAAACATTAGCCTGTGATGGAATGAGTGAGAAAAGAAACATAAAGATACTGTTCATTAGAGAATATCAAAGAGCAAGGGATAAAATGTGTGTAATACCAAGTTTTTATAATAGGATAAAATGACCAAGATAGACATACCATATCACATAAACTGTAACATAATTTTGTCACAGAATTGGCCTGCACAAGTTCCTCGCCACTGCAATATGAGATAGAGACAGATGGGCCTAAGTCGGGCCTTGTGATTTCTTGTGGCAATCTTGCAGCAATGTTCAAAACACCACTTCCAGGATCCATGTATTCTGGAAGTGGTAAAGATCGAATTAGTTCGGTATAATGATCCGGGAATTGTTCTTGAAAGATATGAGAAGAAAGCCAGCCCTTCAGTTTCAGCTTCTCATCACACATGCTAGATTGTGCCAGCTCCCTTAATGATCCCAAAAACGACTGCTTAATACCAATTTCAACCTGCCAGCATATACAAGGCAAAATTGTTTATAACCTACATAATGAAAAGAGCTCAAATACCAAGCAATAGTGATTAAAAAAACAAAAAAAAAGACCGACAAGCAAGAAATTGCACAACCTGAGAGCATACCACACAAAACCAAGCAGATGCACATGGACGAAGAACAATTTATCTTCCTTAAATCCAAAAATTGCAATTTGATATGACAATGTAATTTAGAAAGCTAACCTCAAACCAGTCCAAGTGATCTATATCTTTTCTTAACTATTCATTCTCAGCATTGGCAAGACTATTCTTAAGATATGAGCAAAACAAGAATAATGGATCCCAACTTAAAGCAGCAGGCCGAAGAACATTGCGAACTATTACGGGATGGCCTTTACCCCAATGCTTCTGGAAGTGCCCCAGGTTATCACCATGAATGTTCAAGTTAGTGGGGTAGAATAGGAAGTTATCGTTTGAATTCTCTCTCCTGGAAGCCTCCTGCAACTCCTTCACCCCTTTGGCTTCATAATCCGTTGCAGGACATAGGGAGCAGCATGAAAAGGTATCAACTGCTTCTGGCAATTCATAGCTTCCAACTATTTCTTCAGCGCTTACTTCCAGCTCTTTGAACCAAAATAGCGGCAGAATACATCTCAGATAAAGAAGGCCATCACCACAACCACCAAACTCTCTGGGTGGGCATGATATAGGAACTCTGCCACCAGGAGATTTCCGACTAGGCAATGATACAGAAGAATCAATAGACCTACCCTCAGAAGTCTTCCTGGTTATTCTTACAGACTTCCTATCCGAAAGGCAAACGCCAGGCAAACAAGTTTTCCTTCTCTTTGGGCATTTGCAGTTAAGTTCTTTGATACTTCCAACTAAATTCCCTTGAAAGATATCCCGACAACAACTTAAGCAGAGGCTATATGAACATTTTGGGCAGCTTCTATGGAAATCCAGTATGAAAGTTTTGCAGTTACTGCTGGTCCAGAAGTAATATCATTACCAAAGTGCAACCAAAAACAAACTACAAATATTTTAGTGAATACATTTAAGCAGCAAAGAGCATACCAACAGAATTCCTTATTGCCACAAAATTCAGTTTGTTGTACCTGAATATCACAGAGTTTTTTGCCTATGACACACAAGAAGACATCACAACCTCTACCTCCGATTAATACAAAGTTCTTTAATAAGAAAAATTCAAGAAGCATCATTGCAACTACCTTGTATTTTTGCCTCCACATAGATCTCAACATTCTGGCCTTGATTTATTCTCTTAAAAACAGGAAGACGGATGCAGATCAAATAATGGAAATCTAACACCTTGTCCACTTTGTTTTTGTCCCTAAGAAACTCCTGAAACATTTTTTTTTTTTTGTAATTAGGAAAAACATCAGATATCAGTGTGGAAAAATGCAAGCAAAGAGTCGAAAATGAGGTGTTTCAGATGACATCAGACCTTACACTCAGTCTCTCTACGTTGATTCACTGAACAGACCTTGCAGCGGCAAGTTCCACGACAAACTGGACAAGCTATATGAACTTCATCTAGCTTAGAAAAATACCTGCATGCAATTTAACAACGTAATAGTTAAACAACACCCATATTTTAACTCCAACCAAATGGTTCAAATCCAACAATACAAGCTACATTCAAACTATACAAATGAGACAAAGACTAAATACAAAAGCCGGAATGGTAAAGTATTCTCCAAAAACACTAGTTCAGGAAGTTTCATATGAGAAACTAGGTGAACAACTTCTAGGGTGGTCGAAATAGGTTATGC
Source organism: Hibiscus mutabilis (assembly GCA_019671005.1). Taxonomy (NCBI): domain Eukaryota; kingdom Viridiplantae; phylum Streptophyta; class Magnoliopsida; order Malvales; family Malvaceae; genus Hibiscus; species Hibiscus mutabilis. The sequence goes on along the minus strand of CM033746.1, from coordinate 3,640,012 downwards.
CTTAAACTTATTGCAATTTGATAAACTATTCATACCGGTGTAGCATACAATTGGCGTTCTTTGTCAGTAAACAAACATATATGATATATCGACTTTACAATCACAATTCAAACAGAACTAAAAAGGGGTAAAAGATCACGCACTGTTCCTTTATGCAGTCCAAGCAGAAGAACTGCTCGCTACAACTGGAACACTTGATCAAATAAGAAGCACCACCCTTTCTACGCCAATGGCACCTTATTCTTCTCCCTCCCCTCAAATTTGCCCCATTCTTCTTACATGGCAGAACCTTCATGAAGGAGGGAAAAGGCCCCACAATCAATGTCTAAAATGGCGCAAGGCGCACTAAGGCAATAAGTGGTCCTAGGTGCACGGCGAAGGCGAGCGCCTTATCGAAGCGAGGCGTAATTTTTTAAAATTAAAAATTTATTAGTCTAAGTACAAATAAAATTTTTTGTAATAATTTTTATTACATTATATTTATTATTTGGTATTGAATGAAAATGTTTTAAAACTTAACTTATAAAAAATATTAAATAAATATTAATTTTATTCAAATATTAAAATTATTGTTGAAAAATTATGTATTTAAAGTAATTTTTTTAATTATTATTTTTTTTCTTTTTCAAAATAAAAGTTTAAAATTTATAGAAATGAAAGAGATAAAAATGTTACCCAGCAGTGGGACCCACACTTTCTTTTTGGGTAAAAAATATTATCTTTCTCAATCACCCGTTCTTTTACTCTATACTTTTTTCTTCGACAATTCATCCATTGAAGCAGTTATAGCACCATTTTACTTTTTTTTTTCTCATTTTCAATAAATTCCTCTCTCTTTTTTAATTAATTAAATTTTTATTAAATCATAACATAATAAAACAACAAAAGCAATACAAAATATATTAAAGACAAAAAATTAAAAAAAGGCAGTAATTTCAGCGTCTCCCACCGCCTTAACCGCATGGGTACTTTGCTGTGTTTTCCGTCACTTCATTAAAATTGTGTCGCCTACACCTAGACAAAGCGCTTCAACAACGTGTCGCTGCGCCTCAGCGTCTAGGTGCGCGTCTCCCTCGCCTTTTCAAACACTGCCCACAATTCAAAAAGAACCAGAAAAAATTAATTAAAACAAGGGAAATTGAAACCATATATACGTATATATACCTGCACTGTACCAACAGGTAATGGCTCAATGTTCTTAGACCTAAACCGCCTTCTGGTAATTGCAACGGTGTTAATTTCAGTTTCTCCTACTTTAACATTAATACCCGAACCCGAACCGGAACATGAACCTGCATTATCAAAATTTGGATTTGAAGAAGAAATAGTCATCAACCCATTAGGCAATTCTCTCATTAAGTCGCCTCTTTCTTCTTCTTCATCATCATCAAAAATCACTACACTCTCTTTCCGTTTCTTCTTATTCTTCTCAGCTTCTCTTTTCAAAACCATTCTTATAAGCTCCAATGGCTCTTTTCAGCTTCATCTTACGAGCAGCTTCGTCCAACGCCTCGGATGCCTCGGGTTCCCCTCCGATCGCTCGCTTCCGCTTCATTGGCCTCGCTAATTTCAGCAAGTTTGCCCTAATTTCGAGCTTATTCTTCTCAAAGGCCTTGTTTTCCGCTTTTTCCGTTGCATCTTCATGGAGTCGGGCACTTTCTGTTTCCTCTGTCGGTGACGGCCTTGGACATGGTGAAGCTCGCAAAGCTTTTTCCCTTCCATTACTCGTCGCTTGCACCGCCATTGTCTCCCATCGGTTCGATTGCACCGGAGATGGTCCGGCGTAGCACCTTCTTCCTCCATTCCCTCTATTTGGCTGATTTTCCAGTAGAAATCGAATCTTTTTCCCAGAAAAATAATGGGATTCTCGAGAAAACAGGGAAAACGATCTGGGTTTAGAATAGAAAAAGAGGAGAAAGCTGTTTGTTGGAAGGGTTGGAGTTAAGGGTTTATTGGGAGTAGAAGAGTGAAAGAGGAAGTGGCAGATACAATAATTACGAGGAAATACAATGTCCTGTTTGGTCCCGGAAACTTTCCAAATGGTGCAATGAGAGGAAGCTTTGATCTGTAAGCTTGACAGTTTGAGACAATTAAGGAGAGATATTTATAACAGATACTGATACGTTTCTTCTACGTCTTTATTGGATTTCTTTTATTATTTCCCCTCTTTTGTATTCTTTTGGATTTGTTTCAACATTGCTGGGATTATTTGTGTGAAATCATATCATATGAACAATAATATGAATGTTGCAGAATTTGAGCATGCACCAGTTAATTGTGGCAATTCCCAATTGCAGTAAGCAGTTTGATTCTGCAGCATTGCAGTAAGCAACTTGTGCAAGACTAATTAGATATCGCCCTTGAAAAATATCGAACTTCTTTCCACTCGACACGACACGACAAACAAACGTTGTCAATGCTGCTGCAGAATCTAACGTCACATTGTTTTTACATATTACTCTATCATAGATGTCCTTATCTGAGAGAGCATTGCAGTAGATAATAGTTTCATGCAATCCTTTTTCAATGTCAAAGACAAAGGCACCGTGCAATCGATCTCATTATATCTCAGATCATGAAGCAAAAATCAGCCATTCGTTTCGTAAAACCAAGAAATCATCGATTCTCCAGATTGTTGGAGCATGGTTTCTATACCAATGTTGACATAAATATTGGTGGTACAGGTATGTCTATGCAAATTTTTTGGAACCTTGGAAAAACTTATCTGTTTCTTGATATGCTTAATAGACCAAAGAGAGAAGGCTTTTGGTAGCATTGCAGGCCAATGCAACCTACTGCTTTGCTTTTTAACAGGAGTTATTGGTATGGGGGGTAATCATTGGAGACTAGTTTGACATCTGTTTTTATGATTTGATTTGGATCAACGGGATGGGGACATAACTGGATTTGATCGAGTGCAGTGCTGGTGTATTCGTCTCAAGAATCGCCAACGCTGCACTCATCTATGTTTCTTTCATCTGGGAATGTCTAAATGTTTTCTTCAGCTGCAATAGATCAAAGCAACTTGGACAGTCCGATCAACATTATATGCACACGGATTGCAGAAGAGCCTAGGTTACATAGGAGTTGAGGACATTTACTTCGTAGTAACCAATATATTACTTGCAGAATCGGACACAGCAAAAGTGGTAAGATTTCATGGGATTTGTTCTCTTGATATGCACTCCATGTAAGTTATATTGTCTTATGATGTTCTCACATAAAGTTGTGATTGTTCAAATTGAGAATTCTTATTTGCATATCACTATTTGCAGGTTCATATACATGTCGTACCATGTGAGATGACAATGCTATTAAATGTCATGGTCGATATTGAGAGAAACAATAATTGAAGTGATTTAGTGTAGAACTATTACTTATTAGTGAAATAAAGAATTTAAAATATATTATTACTTTTAAAAGGGCTTGAATTTGCATCTCTGCGTCTGCACATACGAGGCACAATCTCAACTTAATCATTCAATGAGTACCAAGTGGGTTTATGCATATAAAAATATCTCATACTTAGTATCCTTATAGAATTCACATGTGCCCTATTTTGACCATCAATTACTCATTCATCACTCAACGGTTTTGAACATATGAGATACCATTGTTAAGGTCTCATAGAGTAGAATATAAAACCATAATTTCACGATTCGAATCTCCACCTTTACCTATTGAAAATATGTCTCAAAATTTCCATATGGGTTTTCACCCTTGTGTCTGTACGCGAGACACAACCTCAACTTAAATTATTCAATAACCATTAAGTGAGTCGGTGTATATAAACATATAGCACCAATGTGGGATATAATTTTTTTATTTTCCAATCTACTTTGAACATTAATTTCTCATTCACCATTCAACCATTTTAAGCATATGAGATACCGTTGTAAATGTTTCATAGAGTTAAATATGAAACCATAATTTTATAATTCGAATATTCACTTTTACTAATTAAAATATGTTCAAAGTTTTTAAATTATCATAATTTTTCAACAATACCTTCATTTGTAGTAATGGTCTTCTTAATTTAAAGCTTATATCATTTGACATGTTTTCAGGAGACTACATTTGCATGTAATTTGGCGAAGTATCGAAAATCTACAACATTAGAGTTCAAAGATATCAAGTATTAAAGAATTGGAGTGATTTTAAATTCTTTATTTGACTAGTAAATAGTTAGTCTATATTAAATAACTCCAACTATTGTTTCTTTTAATATCAAAATTTTCGGTCATTTAGGCAACCACGATATTTAATAGCATTGTCGATAGGGGTATAAATGAAAAGAGCGTTTGACGAATAATTCGTATAACATTCGTTTATTAAGCTAAATAAACGAGTATAAACAAAATTTTTATGTTCGTTTTAGGGCCGGTCCCGAGGGTGGGCAAGAGGAGCGCTTGCCTAGGGCCACTGTCCACTCGGGGCCTCCTATTTATATTTCTTAATTATATATATAGTTTTTAAAAATTAAATATTTATTAACGGAGTTCACCATCCTTAATTAAAAAAATTATTTAGTCTAAACATGAATGAGTCTTAGTGTCATAATTTAGATTTAATGATAGTTTATTTTTTCTAATATTTGTTATTAGGGGTTCATTTTTTCAAATACTTATCATTTGTGGCTCATTTTTTTCAACACTTATTATCAAAGGCTCAATTATTTCTCAATATTTGTAATTAGCGGTCTACTCTTAAAATTCATTTTTAATATTTGTTATTAGGGGTCTAATTTTTTTAATACTTGTTATTTGAGGTCCAATTTTTAAATACTTGCTATTAGAGGCTTATATTTTTCTGATATTTGTTATTATAACATATTCTTAAAATTCAATTTTTTTCAATATTTATTATTAGAGGAATGCTCTTAAAATTTATTTTTTTTCAATAAATATGGGGTCTAAATTATTCAATACTTGTTATTTGTGGTCCAAATTTTTTTAATACTTGTTATTTGAGGTTCAAATTTTCCAATACTTGTCATTAGAGGTCCATTTTTTTCAAATATTTTTTATTAGGGGTATACTCTTAAAATTATTATTTTTCAATAACTGTTATTTGGGGTCTACTCTTAAAATTCATTTTTTCAATATTTTTTATTGGGGGCCAAATTTTTTTCAATAATTATTATTGAGGCTCAATTTTCCCCAATATTTGTTATTAGAGGCTTGTTCTTAAAAATAATTTTTTTAAAATATTTGTTGTTATAGGCTACTCTTAAAATTTATTATTTTTTAATATTTATTTTTAGAGACCTACTCTTAGAATTCATTTTTTCCACACTTATTATTAGGGGCCTAATTTTTCAGTTTGCCCCAGGCCTCCAAAAACACAAGACCGGCCCTGGTTCATTTAATAAGCGAATGAACACGAATAGAGGTGTGTTTTATATTCGCTTATGTTCACGAACGAGCTCGTTTGTAAGCTCATTTATAGGCCGTTAGGCCCATTTATAAAGTTATTTATAAGCTCGCTTATAGGATAAACTACTACTTTTTGTTGTTGCTAAGGATGTTATATAAGTTCACGTTGAAATGTAAGTTTTATTTTGTTGCTTTTGTTTTATTTATTGTCAATTTAGTTAACATTTCTGAACATGTAAACGAACATGTTCGTGAACGAATAAACAAACACGTTCACGAATACTTAAACGATCACGTTCGCGAACACTTAAACTAACACGTTCATGAACACTTAAACGAACATGTTTGTGAATACTAAACAAACAAACACGAACACAATATTAAAAATATAAACAAACACGAACCAAACATGAAATACCTTAAAAATAAATAAACGAACACGAACATAATCTTATTTGTTTAAGCTCGGTTCATTTACACCCTAGTTGCTATTTGTCCAACAAAACTCAACCAACCGCTAACCAACCGGTTCGGGCTTGGGTCATGGATCCCATACGGGTTTGTGTACTCTACTAGGCCCAACTGTTAACTAACCTCAACCAACGGAGCTGTTGGGCTATCGGTTTGGGTTAGTCCATTGGCATAAATAACTGACTTGGTTCGATTCACCTATCAAACCGGCAGGATGTTGGCTAACACGATAAGTTTATGTTTACAATTTTATCCACGTGTTTTAAACATACTCAAATGGACTTGAGCAAGCACTAAACACAAAGACTAATGGACATGACCAGACTAGTAAAATAATCATATTAGTATGATAATAATACTTTGAGACTTATTCAGAATATTTTAAAATTCGAGAATCAACTTAAAATTCGATCCATAGTTTATATATGTCTGATACAATTAACCACGTGAATCTCTCTCATCCATTTAAAACTTTTATGGTATTAATTTATATATTTATTAAAGGATTCATTTCTTAACTCAACAAGTGATCCCAAGAGAAAAACGAGTGATGTTCATCCTAAAAATCCGAATTCAAATCGCTTTGCCTGCAATCGATCAATTTGTGAATCTCTTTTATCCCTGCTTATATTTACATATGTTTTTTATTAAAAAAAATAAAGGGATACTAGATATTACATGGGGACAAGGTGGGGTGAAGAATGCTTTTGTGATGTAGCATGGGACTTTGGCTGTCTCTGTTTCTTTCTTGAAAGGAATTGGGCATTGGCATGTTTAGATTTATTACCAAGGGGATTCCTCGAAGCCACTTCACTTGTCCATTTCTGTCCTGTCTTCAGTTTTCAAAGATGTAGGGTTATATTCGTAGGATTAATGACATCAGACGTGTTTAAATAATTATTCGATTTTAATTTGGTTCATAAATTTTTAAAGTAACAATATTGTATTAATCATATACCTATGTTAATTTAAACATTAAATGTTAGTTCGATTTTTGACATAAATCATATTTAAAGGATATAAATTATTCTATAAACATGTGTTAAGTCAATTTGGTTGGTTAAGCCTACGTTGATCAATCAATTTAGTTAGGCCAGCTCTGTTAGGCCGGTTAAGCCTATGCTGGTCAATTGATTCAATTAAGGGGTTTATACGGCAAGTCGATCGCGAGTTGAATAGTATTTGATTTAATTCAAAAAAAATTTACTTGCGTTCGACTTGATACTCAATAAAATTTTACTTGACTCGTGCTCGTTAAAAAAACTTATTGTTCGGCTCGACTTGTTTCTTGTTAAGCTCAGTAAATACAGCAAGCTTTGGAAATTTGAACGCCAACGATTTTATGTGTAAATTACTTAGTAAGCCACTGAACATTTTTAGAGTTTTCTACTAATATTCAAACTTCTCGGATTTAAGGTAGCCACCAAAAAATCATAAGGAAATTTATAAATAAATTAACGAGTTGTTCGCAAACTTATCGAGTCGAGTTGGACCTTATTCGACTCGAGTCGAACTCGAATTTGGATCGAGTCAATTTGAGTCGAGTCAATTCAAGTTGAGCTCAAGTTACATGCGAGCTGCTCAACTCAATTAACACCCCATATTTAGTTATTGTTGAAGGTGGTTAGTTAATTAGATTATTTATAAAAAGTCGATCGATTTAACCATTATTTCATCTTTAGCATGTAATGTGTTTACAATTTTAATTACCTGTTTCAAACATACTCCTTATATTTCAGCAAGCATTAAATACAAAGACTATTGGACAGGGATGGAGGTATGTTTCCTCCCAAATTTTTTTTGGTATAATAGCATTTGAAGTCTTTTTAATTTAAATAATAACTAAATAAGGTCTTTACCCTTTTTAATTTTTAGATTTAAAGGCTTAATAAACTTTTGCCCATGCCAATGTTCAATACTAGTTCAGTCCCAGCTAATGGATATGACTAGACTGGTAAAAGAATCATATCAATACGATAATGATACTTTAAGACTTAATCAGAACATTTTCAAGTTTGAGAATCAATTTAAAATCCGAACCATGGTTTGAAGATGTCCTATACAAATAACCCGTATCTATACATATCATAGATTTGGGGGATATGGGAAATTTCCAAGAATCTGAGACTGCTGTGTTGCAGTGGTGGTGGGGTCTGTGTACTGGTTTTGTTTCACAGGATTCTCAACATTGTGGTGAATTCTTGAGGACGATGACGAGAGGAATGGATGGATCGACGTCGTTTCCTTGTCAAACTTTAATTCTTTTGGCAACCAAAGAGTTGCAGCTGTATGTATCTGTATCATATATATATATATATATATATATATATATATATATATATATATATATATATATATATATATCAGACATAAGAGCCTCTGCAGTTGTACGCTATATTGTCATTTATCACAACCACGTGAGTTTCATGTAGGGTAAAAACATTTTCTTGCTAATTCCCTTGCCAGCTTGGCCACCACAACTGAGGCTAACCACCTCGGCAAGGGTGGCTCGGTCGTTGTAGCTGCTGCCGATGCCCTTGCTACTAATGTGGCTGACCATTCAATCTGCAATTAAACTGCTTGAACTCAGATTATCTAAAGACAAGACATTCCCTTTTTTATTAAAATCACTTGATGAGTTCTTAAAAGGGAAATGTATTTTTTGGACCAGGGATTGTGGCCCCTCAACCCTACCCAAAAATGAAAATTATCCTTAATTTATATAATAAATTTTTAAAAATATGGGCTAATTATAAATTTTATCTGTTTTATTCGCTTAAATTGGTATTTTGACTTTGTCCATATTTCGCAACAACACGAGGTAATCTAAATGATAATTTAAATATAAAAAATGAGAAACTAGATATAATTCAAAACACTAAATAGAATGTTAAGCCCACTTTAAAAGGTGAAAACTATTTATTTTCAGATTAGTTTTGGATTAAATTATTCAATAGTTAAAAGGAATAAAGTTTATTTTTGGTAAATAGATTTTTGAGTTAAAATTAGATGATTAAATCATATTTAGAGGATTGATCAGTTACATACGTTAATTAAATTGTTTGATAAACAAATAATTATAACATCGGATTGAGATGAATTTTCTAAATTTGAAAAAATTATCATGAACATCATTTCGAGATTAGAGGTGTGAATATAAGAGTTTCAAAGATTTTGTACCCAACAAGTGTCTCAGTAGAAAATTGGACGATCTTGATCCTAGAAGACACAAGTTCAAATCGCTTTATTTACAAGGTATATGTCTATTGTTAAAAGAATAAGAATATGTATGAACAAGTACTATCTTCAGATTATTAAAAAAAGAGTTACAAAGATTTTTTTATCCAACAACTATCAGGCCTAATGAAATGAAGCGTTAGATTCCTTAAATAAAGTTATGCTTTCATATCCTAACATTGCGAATAGAGAAAACTAATTTATTTTTACATATGATTTAACTTAAGAGAAAAACGTTGATACACGTGCCCTATAGTTTTAGGGGTTAGAGTTTTAGTTTAGGGGTTTATGTTGTATGGTTTAGAATTTAAGGTTAGTGTTTAGAATTTAGTGCATAGGGTTTAAGGTTTAGGGTTTAGTTTTTTAGGGTTAGAATTAAGAATTTAAGATTTAAGTTTTTATAGTGTAAATACAAAGACTTTTACACAGCATGTGTATCAAAATTTTACACTTAACTTAATTAGTTAATCAAATCAGTTGATATAATTAATTATTAATTATCATTTAATATAATATGCTATTAATTATTCGTTAGTCGTCAATCTAGATCAAAATATTTTTTACAGCCCCGGTAAAAAGCAACAGAAAAAGCAAATGTAACCCACAACTTTTGCTGGCAGTTTTTATTAGGCTTAACTACAAAATAAATGCTTAAATTATGCCTCTTTTTTTGTAATAGGTGCTAAAAGTATTTTTTGGCTGAAATAGGTGCCTCAAGTTTTATTTTTGGCTGAAATAGGTGCCTAAAGTATTTTTTGGCTGAAATAAGTGTCTAAACTTTCATTTTTGGTTAAAATAGGTGCCCAAGAAGGTGCTAAAATTGACTTTAAAACAAGTCAAAAATAAAAGTTTAGACACATATTTCAGTCAAAAAATAGTTTAAGCACCTATTTCAGCCAAAATAAAAGTTTAGACACATATTTCAAAAAAAAATATTTTAACCACTTATTACAACAACAAAAAAAAACATAGTTTAGAATCTTATTTTATAGTTTAGCCTTTTTATTATTTTCTTTCCCAAGAGCAATGGGCAAATGGCAGCAGGCACAGCAGGGACCAACCAACACACATATTAGTTAAATAGGGTTGCAGCTGCTAATACTCTGAATAAAAGATTCAGACTTGAACTTGAAGACTCCCTCAACTTCTTCTTTTTCACCACAGAAACCGAAGCTTCTCTTCTTTTTCTTTCCCATCATTACTAATTTCACTCTTTTTTCTCTCAACATTTATTTCAAGAAACAAAATTTAACCAAAGCAAGACAGTTTTTTGAATATGGAGTACTTTGATCTTGAAGACCCTTTCACCAGCTTGAAACAAGATCACCAATCTGATTCAATCTCAGCTGTTTTCTCTTCAGAATCTGATCACATGCCTTGTTTCAACTACTTGCAGTGTTTGAAAACCAGTGATTTCTATGCTTCTTTCAGACAGGAAGCCATTTCTCTCATTTTCCAGGTACCCTTTGTCTAATTAGTGATTATCCATATATTAACTCAGTTCTGTTCTTTTGTTGTTTAAACTTTGTTTTACTTTTTGGTCAGGCGCAGTATTCTTGCAACCTTGATCCTTACACTCCATATTTAGCTGTTACTTACATGGATCGGTTCATTTCCCGACGAGATATCCCTGTAAGCACTCGAGCTATATATTTTCATAGTTAATTAATTTTACTGTGTTGTTTTGGAACATTTTGATTGATTGGATTGGATTGGATTTTTGTAGCAAGGCAGTCCATGGGTTTTGAGGCTAATTGCGGTTGCTTGCATTTCTTTGGCTGCAAAGATGAAGGACATCCATTTTTGTTGCTCTAGTTTCCAGGTAAAAGAACATGTCTTTACTATTTTGTGGCAATGGCATTGTTTTGTTTACCCTTCATGTAAATGAAACACAGAGGGGAGAAGGGTTCGTCTTCGATGCCTCGGCGATACAAAGAATGGAGCTTTTGATTCTCAATGCATTGGATTGGCGAATGAGATCGATAACACCCTTCTCGTTTATCGGTTTCTTCGAATCTTTGTTCGAACTAAAAGATCCACCTTTGACACAAGCATTGAAAGACAGAGCTATACATATAATCTTCCAAGCTCATAATGGTAACATTGTAAATCATTTATTCATGTATTTTTCTTGAAATCAGCTTAAACCAATGTTTAAAGCTCGGTTTTTCGGGTACAGAAATCGACCTGTTAGAGTTCAAACCATCAACAATTGCAGCATCAGCTCTTCTTGTGGCAACTCATGAGCTGTTCCCTTTGCAGTTTCCATCCTTCGAAACCTCAATTTTGTCTTGTGAATATGTGAATAAAGTAAGCAGATTTCGAACTCAAGACCTTACTTAAAGCATATCGAGCTTTTTACTTACTCGGCTTAACGAATGAATGTTATAATTTTGCAGGAGAATGGGTTAAAATGCTTTAATGCAATGCTAGAGATGGTGATTAACGAAACGAGCGAATCGACTGTAGACACGGTGTCGAACTCCGGTACGAGAACCCCGGTAAGTGTTTTGGACTGCGACTGCACCAAATCGGAAACCGAGAGTACCACAACCACCATGGCTGCTGCCATTGCAACAGTGCCTGAAAAGAAAGACATGAAGCCTAGTCGTAAATTGATTGGTTTTTGCAGTGAAAGTAAAAGGGTGAAGATTTCCCAGATTCAACCATGTGGATAAAAAATTTCGCCTAGATTCCACCACCTATGATATCACTAATCACCTCCTTTTTTACCATTTTCTTTGAGAGTTTGACTAAAACTGAAGAATAAAAAAAATTGGAGAAGAGAGAAAATTAGATAATCCATTTTGTTTAAAGGATTTTCTTTCTTTTTAAATGTAAACAAGGGGGCAGCTGTTTCAAAAGGGTCATGAACGACAAAACATGGCTTCAAATGTTTAAAATAGTGTTACTTGTTTGTGTTTATGTCGTGTTGTTTTGTTGCAGATAGGCTTAGAATAAGAAACTGTAGTATCTTGATTAAATTCGGAGTTAAGTTGGGTTAGATTCCGTTTTGAGAGTAAATTCTCCGAACATTGGTTTTTTATTCACGCGATTAAAATTCGAGACATTACACAAAGACATCAAGTTTATTGTCACTCGACAAGTATAGTATATAACATTGATTTTTTTTGGTTAAAAAAATGGAGATTGGCGGGAAAGAAGATACTCTCTACATAAGAAAATACAAAGAATTAGTGGGGATATGAGAGAGAGGCTGTCAGACTGAGGCAACGTTGCCGTCTTAAAAGATTTTGGTATCCTTGTCGAGAAACTAACACAATTCTACAAGCTTGAAAGCACCCCCAACGGGGAAAGAAATCACTATGTCTATATTTTGGGGTTATTGAGGAATTGACAAGCTCAAGAGAAACATGACAGTTAAATGGTCCTTTAAATTTTGTTTTTTAAGCTCTCCAATGACTAATAAAATCTTGGTTATGACTTATGAGAGTTGCCCTAATATTGTTCTCTTTGAACGTCCATCGACCTTTAAAGATTTTGTCGCGAAAGTGCAAAGTTTGAGCACTTTCGAGCGACAAAACTTTGAGAATCCACAGAAATCTAAAGAGAATAATACGACTTTCGCTTGTGACACCGGTGCTAAAATGTCGAAAATTTGATATTAGCTTACACTAGAAAATATCATCTTAATAAAGGGACCACAGGGCTATTTTAGATGATCCAAAGATCCAAGCTCAAATCTATGAGCAGCTTTTTAATCTCTGTATAAAGCTGTTTCTGCCATTTCTGTACTTCAGTGTTCTGCTTCACAGATTTTTTATTTTGTTTTCTTTTTCTTTGAAGATTATAAATTTCATCACCAGTTAAAGAAACCCTTTTGATTTTTAATATTTGCATGAAATCATTCACTCATTATCTATCAACAACATTAGCCTAACTTCAATTACGAATGCCGAAATGGGTTGAAAGCTGTTGAGAGCTGGTTGCTGGAAACAATGAACCAACGGCCTATCATGCTTTGAAGTTGTCCAATGAGCTAATGGATCCCTTAATGTTTGGCTTTTCTTCGATTTCAAATGGAGGATTCGAGCTCGATGAAGGTAAACTTTCGGTAGAAGTAGCACTATGGCTTTCCAAAATTGATGGTCTTGAAATATTGGCTGGTGGGGGATCGATTCCGGATGAACTATTTTGGTTTGTTTCATCACTGGATGGCTCTAAAGGTTCACTCTCTGGCAATGCATTCAGGTCGTACTTAAAGCGTTTTCTCAAGTGAGCATGTCAATGGTTTTTAATCTCATTATCAGTTCTTCCGGGCAACTGTGACGCAATCGCTGACCATCTGCAAAATTTACCATATTCTTTCAATACAGAGGAAAATCCAACAATATTTCTGTCTCAAAATAACAAAATTTGGGTGTTTACCATTGCTTTTGACTGTCCAAAAAACAATGCTAAACAAAGAGCTTTTGCCCTCCAAAATACTTCTAGAAACTAATTTTGGGATCAAGAGACTGGCTGCTTAATGCTTTACAAAAACACTTTTCAAAAACGCTTTGCAACTGCAAGAGCAATCCAGATTTCGGGTGTATTTAGCATTGCATTTAGCATTTCAAAAACACTTTGATGGAAAAAGCAATGCTAAACAAAGGGCTTTGACCTCCAAAATTTATCTTCCATCACAAGTAACTGCTCAAACTCTTTTACAATCATATAATTTCTGGTCTCATTTTCAAATTCCGGGTGTGTTTAGCATTGTTTTTCACCGTTCAAAAACACTTTCTGACAGCAAAAGCAATGTTAAACAAATGGCTCTGCCCTCCGAAATACTTTTAGAAACTGCTTTTGACCGGCTCCTAGATTCTTCACAAAAACACTTTTAAACCGCAAGAGCAATCCAGATCTCGGGTACATTTAGCATTGCCACAAAACAATGCTAAACAAAGGATTTTTCCCGAAAAAAATACTTTTAGAAAGTGCTTTTGGATTCAAACCGAAAAACTAGCTGCTACGTGCTTCAGAAAAACTACAAATCTCCCATAGAACTCTAAAACTACTAATTATGAACAATTATAACTATCTCCACAAGAAACATTTGATTTCTAGGTTCATGTATCCATCTCCGTCTCTCAAATTCCTACAATCCTCATATCTTTCTTTCAAATTCCAAAGATCTCAATACAAATTTTAGCTCCAAAAACCATTCATCAGTTGCAGAAACTTACCTGTTCCCAATCTTTTCATGTAAATCAATTATTGTTTGCTCTTCTTCCTTAGTGAAATTCCCATGCTTAATTCCAGGCCTTAAGTAATTCACCCAACGAAGCCTGCAAATCTTCCCTGACCTTTGCAATCCTACAAAGTAAACAAAACACATAAAAAAGCAAGCAAAATTGTAAAATCCCAAAAACAACAACAACAAAGGGTATTGCTCTTTAGCTTAATTAACCTGCTGGTTTATCCATCTCAGCCCAGTTCCAAATCCCATATCTCTTAATATAAGCAATCAATTTCTTGTCTTCTTCAGGACTCCATGCCCCTTTTCTCAAAGCTACATTCTTTTCAACTGACTTAGCCATATCTCTGCAAACAAAAGTAAACAAAAAAAACCCCAGATTGAAGAAAACAAATAGTACAAAATTAGAGTCAGTAGCATGTAAAGTTGTGAACTTTATCTTGCCTTGTTGTTCCAATATGATAATGAATTTGGTAATGGTGAGTTCGTTGAAGAAAACTTCATTGAAAGCATCGATTTTTGGTTAAAAAAGGCAATATTTTGTAAAGAGTAATGACAAAAAAGACACAGCCTGGTCCACCATTTTACATGTCAAAGGGGGGCTGACATGGGAGTTAGGTTAAGTGTGGTTGATGGCATTACCAACTGAGAAATAAACAAATAAATTGGTGGCATATTCAGTGACGTTTTATTTTATGGAGTTTGTTGACTGTTAATTTGTCAGTTTCTATGAACTGGGAACTGGATAGTTCCGAGAAGATACGCGGTGTCATGGTGAGACAAAAACAGAAAATGTATGAAACACGTGTTTTTCTCCTTTTGTTGGAAAGATCTTCTCCCCTAGAAAAGAATATGGATAAGGATTTAAATTTTAATATTATGAATAAAGTAATTTAAATTAATTTTGTTAAAATAGTTTTATAATATAGAAATTTAATAAGTGGTCTTAGTAAAAAACGGATGTTATTTATCTTATTAGATCCGGGTTTAGTTGTTAGTGCATGAGATATTTTTAACCATATTACCTTAAAACATAAATCTTAAATTCTAAACCTCTAAACCCTAAAACCAAACTAGATCACTAAACTCTAAAATTAAGAGCACTTATAGAAACTTTCCCTTTTTACCGCTAGTGCATGACAGAAAATTTAGAATTTAAATAATGAAGTTTATGATTTAAGATTTTAGGATCAAAGATTTAAGGTGGTTGCGGGTACTGGGTTTCGAACCCTGGACCTTGTGTTTCCTAAGCCATATGCCTAGTTAAGAGAGCTAAAGAGCTATTGGCATAATTTTCTAGCACATTTTAATTATAAACCTTATATTGTAATTATGGGAAATTAAGATAAAATATAATCTGGCCATTTCAGTTTCCCTATTCGATCCAATATCCAGAAAATTCTCCCCCAAACCTTATCTCTTACCGTCCATTTTCCCCTCTTTGTTGCCGCCTCACCGTCGACGTCAAGAGCTTCCCCAGCCTCGCCCGATCAAAACCCCCAAGAAACCTTCCTGGACGCCATGCCGATCGTTGGCAGAACCGAGTTTAAGGTCCGGCGTAACCTAGGGGCTTAAATCCCTTCTTGTATGCTCTGATTCGGCCGATTAAGTCGTTCGTCGGAGAAAGAGGCATCACCACGAATATGTCCACGTTTTGGCGGTTCCAGCTTTACCGCCCGGTCATCCAGCCACCGCCGTTCAGACCATCATCGGAGATCGATCAGTTTGGGGGTAAGTTTTTTTGGTTGTTCAAGTTTATTCAAGTGTTTCTGGGCTGAATACGTGTTTTGGGGTGATTTTCGGCGAAAAATGACATTTTGGGCCATTTTCGGCCGTTTTGGCCGTGCGTGGAGTACACTCAGTGAGTCAATCCGGCCTAAATCAGCCTTAAATGGTGACCGGCCTGAACCGGGCCTGAACCCAGCCTAAATCAGCCCTGAACTGATTCTGATCCGACTTGACCCATTGACCCAACCCATTCAGTGAGTCAATCCAGTTGAGTTAACTTAGTCAGTTGACTCGACCGAGTCAACTCAGTGAGTCATCTCACTCGAGTTAAACCGTTGACGTTAGCGTTGACTACTAACATCAGCATTGACCATTGATCGTTGTTTGATGACGCCGGTATGACGTCAGCGTTGACTGCTAACGTCAGCGTTGACTTTGACCAAAAAGTCAAAATTTCCAAAAACTCATATTTTACGTTCTTCAATGTCCCGAGTCCGTTTATGAAGCCCGTTTCATAAAATTCTAACCCGAAAGCCTCCGAAATTGACCATGAACCTGAGTTGTATATGTGTTTGATTTTTAGCTTAAAGAGTAATAGACTTGAGATTAAAGACTGGTTAATGGCTATGTTTGATTGAAGGATTTCCCGACTACGTATTAGAGTTTTGTGGACTTCGAATTCGGGTTCAAGGGCAATCAAAGAAAGTTTTAAAGTTCGATCGGTGTAGCTCGAAATCAAGGTAATACATTACTACCTCTCGTATGCTTTATGAAATATGTTGGTAATCGATTAAGGTATGCATGGTATGATTAAGAGTATTTCCAACGCTGCTTGAGTTAATTCTATTACGAAATAAAAGAATAGTAATCTGGATAAAATAGAACTATTCAAACGAGAAGTCTAATAGACCGAAAGGACTCTGAGTTTAGTGAATGATTAGTAAGACTGATAATCTTCTGGTCCGAGTAATAGAGTTAAAAGATTTAATATTTGAAATATTTTGTTAAGGAATGATGATAATGTCCATGAGCTGCATGAATGACTTAAATACCTCTAACAAAGCAAATGACCTAGAATTTTACACTCGATCTGATAAAATAATTACCTTATCTGAAATCCCTATTCTTTTGGGAAAGACTATGGTATCAAGATGCAAACATGTATAATAACAAAACACTTAGATTACCCAAACTCTGGTCAAACACCTGAAGACAGATTTACTAGAAGAGTCTTCGTATTCCTGTACTGATCTAAACGACAGTGGAGAATAAATTAATTGGCATGATAGAAATGACCCCACGCACTGAAATTACCAAATTAACTGAAATTATGGATATACCCTCGGATTGGAAATGAATAATTAGTTGGGAAAATTTGAAATGAGCAAAATAACAGAAACATCTTCAGGCATCGAAGAGTCTGAACTACCCATAGATGTTAAAATTGATCGGAACACCGTTAAGACTTGGATGAGAAATACCGTTAAGGCCAAAAGATTAGAACGACTTTAAAAGTTGTATTATACGAACCGTGTTATTAAGTTGTACCTCCTACTAGTGAAATATTGGAAGAATACTAGATAAGGTCGGTTCAATTTATTTGGAGTAAGTACATTGTTAATTGAAAGAATATAATGTTCTTCCAAAAGGGCACATTCGGTGCAAAGGATAAAGTTCGTGTAAAATATATGTATTTGGAATACTTGGTAAATGCCGTAATATTGCGAACTGTTCAGTTCCAGTGAACTTGGAAGATGGATAATCCGTTAGTAGTCTTGGATACCATAAGTAACCGCGCTACCCTTTTTGACCAGATTACAAAATTTCTTCCGAAGGTTAAAATAATTAAAAAGGTGCTCATAAGAGCTAATTGTCTATAATTTTCCTGATGAATTCAGAAACTTGATTGATCCTAATATGTCAAAAATCTTTTATAAACAAGATATAAGGAAAACTCTAAATGACATTGAGCTATAATCCCTAAACATCTGTATGAAGATATTTATCAAATTCTTCTGAATAAGGTTCTTGACCCATAAATTAGTTTACAATGGATTTTAGTTCAGGAATTCCTGTCAGTGTGAATCAATGACCTCGGAGTGATAGCTGGATTATTTGGTGTGTATCATGCACACATGACAGACCTCCCTGATTGGAAATAAAGTTTCTACAGTTTGATATCAAGTGATCATGATATCTAAAGTAAAAGCATGACCTCTAGTTCTCGATGTCTGATGTGAGTATACCTGATTCCTAGGTCTCGATAATTTGGTTCTACCGATTAAACATCGACCTGTATCTTCTGGCATCTTGTCGCTAAATATTGATTTAACGGTTTCTGTTTAATATTGTTTTACCGGGGTATTACAGGGAAACGTAAGAAGTCATTGATAGACACTTGTGAGCACAAGTCTCGTACTAGGTTCCTAGCTTCGGCTAGGGTAATTTCGCTCGGGACCTAAGGTAACCCCTTAGGTCGGTACCTATGCCCTTAGGGCCTTGGTTAACACTTGTACTAAGTTCCTAGCTTCAGCTAGGGTAATTCCGCCAGTGACTGGAGGCATCATCTTAGGATGGTACCCTCGCCCAACGGGCTTGGGATAACGCTAGTATATGATGTAGCTCTGGGGAGAACTGTATCTTGGAGTTTGGATGGAGGGTAGTTAGTTTGAAACTAAATTTCCTATCTCCTCCCGTGCCCATGATGAATTCTATTGATATATGAAGCATGTTGTCCACTTTCTCGATTTGTAAGTAAAGATTGATAATAATCTCGTGGCTCGATTCCAGTTAAAATATCTCTCCGTTCATTATCTTCATGAATCGTAGAATGCTAGAATGAGACACAGAAGTTCGAGTACTGATTAATAGAATGCCATGATCGATATTTCAAAGTTATATTATGCCTTATACCTGCATGTGCTTATAACACCTCTTGGTAGTTTTATATTACTGAGCTTTCCCAAGCTCACTTTGTTTTACCATTACAGGTTAAAAGAATCCAATCATGATTTGGTGATCGACAACAGTTTAGGAGTTCCCTTGGCGTTGCATGTGGAGTACGGTATGTAGTAGTGGGCATATATGTCATGTTGTATTCTATGATTATATATGTAATATGTTTTCTGGATTTTAGTTTTGTATAAATGAAATATATTATGGTTTTAACAGAAATTTTATTTTGCACTTTTAAATGTATTTCTAGGAGTTTTCTTCGTTTTTTTTTTTTACTGTGGGTTGCTCCGGTGACCCGAATGTGACCTCCTAGACTTAGGCATATCGCATAAGCGGGTTTGGGGTTACAAAACCCCAAACTCTAAATTCTAAACACTAACCTTAAATTCTAAACCCTACAACCCAAACTAAACTCGTAAAACTAAAAGGTATGTATAAACTAAAATTTGCACAGACTGTGTATTAAAATTTTTCTCATGAGAAAAGCACCCTTATAAAAATACAACTCTTGTAAAAAAAATTTGAAAATCCATGAAAGCCCAAGTTAAATAGTAGCTGATCTAATCCAACTACCACTAGCGGCCCAATTCAAAAGTCCAACTCCAAACCCCCAACCTAACAAGGTTTTCATTTAGATAAAGGGATAAAATAAATTTTTTGTCCTTAAATTTATTTATTTTTTCAACGGATTCCTAAACCTTTATTGGTTCGTATTAAAACCAAATTCAAGGGTCAAATTGCACCCCAAAAAACATCAGGGGCAGAAGGCACATTAACCCATGTTATTTTCACATGCGCACCGAAATGTCCACTAAAACATGAAGTTGCTATTCTGGTCATTTATCATGGCCGACATACTCCACTTTTACTGTGGTCACCAATCTTCCACTTAAAAAATGAGTTTTGACGGCGTTTTTAAACACAATATTTTATCGTGATCATGGACAAAACGAAATATTATTACAATTATTATAATTTGTTATTTTTTACAACAATAATTTCAGATAGTGCCGCTATTATTATTTAACGACCACTTACAATAGCGAACGGTTGAGTCCCAGCCCTTGGATTTCCAGGAAAAATTACAATTTCAGAGTAGATAATTTGAAATAAAAGCTTTTTTCCTTGTTTATGGACTCGGTGTTCGGATTGACCGGTTAATTATTAGGGTAAACTACAACGGAGGCCAACTAATTATAGATAAAGTTACATTTGAGTTACCTAATTATTAAAAGGTACACTTGAATCACTTAATTATGGGTAATATTACATTTGAGTCACCCCTCATATTTAAAATATATATCAATTTGTGATTAGATTAATTAATGGTTTCAAATGAAGTACTCCAGTTTTAAGTTTTAACGAGGGTATACAAGTAATTTGGAAGAAAAATGACTAAATTGATATATTTTTTTAAATATGAAGGGTAACCCAAATGTAACTTCACACATAATTGAGTAATCCAAATGTAACTTTTAATAATTGAGTGACCTAAATGTAACCTTACCTATAATTAGGTGACATTGTAGTTTACCCTAGTTATTATAGGCAAAGCTAAGCATCGTATAAATAAACCCCACGTATGCAATAAAAAAGTAGCAGCTTTTATAGGGTTTTTAATTTCCTTAGTCTGAGCTTAGCTCTGTACTTTCTCCATAGATTGTTGCAGTACCAGCTTATCTCCTTACTCACCATAGCTAGGATGCTTTCGGCAGCGACTGCACGAGTCCGACTACTGTACGGTCATTCACATTGTTGTTGCCTTTGATGATGTTAAGACACTAACATCTTGGATGGTGATGTTCATGAAAGCCAAATACGATGTCACCTCGTTGCCTGCTTCGATGTGGAGACGTTTGAATGCTAGAAGATTTTGCAGCAACAGTAATGCGGGGTAGCCTCAGAAGACGGAAGTTGAATCTCACTTGCCTTAAACAGGACCCCCTGCAGCTCTAAGCACCGTTGCTGGACGTAGAGTTTCCTAACTTTGAGCTCCGTCGATCGGTATGCCGGACGATTGCTTGTCTCCGTCGTCCGGTTCCTCGAAAACCATGATCAATTGGAGAGCGATCCAAATCTAGTGGGATAATGTCCAACTCCTAAGGTCATTGTCAACAAACCACATCCCAAACTTGCTCAAGTTAATCCTGCAAATCCATTCCAACGGTAAAATTACGGTACAGGTCCTTGTATTGTACCACGGACTGCATTTTAGTCCTTCTATAGGAGGTTGGTTGAGCATTCCAATATACAAATTGCCAAGTATTCTCAACCAAAATTCAATCAACTTGTCACTTGTTGATTAATTAAAGGGTCAACATGTTTGGAACCAAAAAAAATTCAACATATTTGAAGTGTTCTATTAACATTCTCAACAAACATTCTCAACAGGTACTGCTTCGGTTGCTAGGCAACCTTTGATTTGGTCGCCTCCTCCACAGGGGTGGTTTAAGTTAAACTCGGATGGCGCAAGAAAGGAAGAAAACGGTCGAGCTACATGCGGTGGAATCATTTTTGATGAGTTCGGTAATTGGAGATTAGGTTTTATCAAATCCTTTGGAATTTGCTCGGTTGTGGATTCCGAATTATGGAGAGTGTATTGGTCTCCGCAATGCGTGGAACTTGCACGTCGCTGATCTTATAATTGAAATAGACAGTTTGGAAGCACTTGAAATCATTCAAACTTCAAATCGTCAACAAAGTTTGCCGGATTTAGAGTTATATATTTTGCAGTTGTGTGACCAGAACTGAACTGTTCAATTCCAGCATATTTCGACGCGATGATAACAAGGGGCTGATCGTATGGCGAAGCTAACACAGACGGAGAATTTGGATATCCGTATATTCCTTATTCCACGTTCGGAAGTGATTAGTCTGCTGTGATTTTCATTTTCTTATTTGAATTTTAGTTAGTTTTGTGGGTTTTCTCGCTCATTCTTTTCGTTATGTGCTTATTATCATATGGACTATTTTCTTCCATTTAGATGTATAGATGTTTTTAACTAGACATATAATAATAATAATTTATTTTTCATAAGAAAAAAACAAATGGTTTTCATGTGCCGAGCATTAAAGGTGAGCAAAATCCAATTAGATTCATAAAAATCTATTAAGTTTTCAAAATTTTAAATTAAATAGTTGGGTAAAGTATATAAATGGTCACTAAATTATACTAAATAATATAAAATGGTCATTAAACTTTTAAAAGTTACGTAATAGGTATTAAAGTTTGTTTTGTATTACAAACTGGTCACTAAGTTGTTAAATGCCATTAAAGGGTGACGTGATAATTAATAAAATTTGTATAATAATACATTTAGTCCTCTAAATTTTCACATTCAGTCAATTCAGTCCCAATTCAAAATAAATAAATAAATATAGTGTTCATTATTTACACATTATTTTAATTTGGTCCAATTTACATATTATTAAATTATTTCTAATTAAAAATAGGAGAAAATTGAAATAATATGTAAATAATGAGCGCTATATTTATTTATTTTAAAGTGGGACTGAATTGATTGAAATAACGAGGGCTAAATTTCATAATTTTTTTGAATTAGGACTAAATTGATTGAATGTGCGAATTTAGAGGACTAAATGTGTTATTATACAAATTTTATTAACAGCTACATCACCCCTTAACATCAATGGACGACTCAGTGACCATTTTGTAACAAAAATCAAAGTTTAAATCCCCTTATATAACTTTTGAATGTTTGATGACCATTTTGTATAATTTAGTGACCATTTGTGTGCTTTACCCTAAATAGTTCGAGTTATTTGAGTTTCGAATCAACTCAAATAAACAATCCTTGAAATGTACAACTGGAATGTAGCATAATGTTAGGCGGCATCGGTGATCGGAAACAATCTCCGATGATTGGAGTTAAGCAGGGATGAATTGAGATAAAAGATAGAAACAACCGAGAGTTGAGGGTTTTCATATATAGAAACAAACAGAAAGAATGAAGTGAATTGAAATTGTTATTCATCAAAAGGTTTATTTGTTTGAGACCAGTACAAGATACTATTACATAGCCCAACGAAGTAGGCTTAACTGTTCAACATATCAGCTCTTAGTCCAACTGGAACTTATTGTTTTAGCTACTATTCTAATACAGAAGAAAAAATGTACTTAATACTTATGGGTTATGATTTCTTATAGCTAAGTATGGCATAAATCGTCTGCACCAACGTAAGTGGAAGTGCTATACATGCGATATAAAAAGTCAGACGTTTTATAGGGGTGTTAAATTCCGGTAATAGCATGAGAGCAACTTGGTTAACAATCCATGGAAATTTGCTGCAGTGCCGGCTTAGCTTCTTACTCAACATAGCTAGGTTGCTTTCCGGATCGATTGTTATGTCCTTGGGCAGCGACTGCAAGAATTCAAATACTGTCCGGTCATATATGTTATTTCCTTTGATGATGATCCCGGAAGATGTTAAGACACTAACATCTTCGACATCTCTGATGATGTTGTTCATGAAAGCCAAATAAGATGTCACCTCGTTGCCGGCTTTAATGTGGAAACGTTCGAATGCTACAAGATTGTGAAACAATGTCTCGGAATCCTGATCCACGAGAATGCAGGGTAGCTTTAGAAGACCGGAAATCAATCTCCCTTTGAATGAAGCGGCTTCAAGGCTTCTGGTTTCGCTCTCCTTAAACCGGATTTCCATCTCTTTAAGCACCGTTGCTGGAGGTAGCGTTTCGTTATTTTGAGCTTCGTGAATTGCTATACTCATCGATTTAGGATGATCCTCGCTTCCGTCTGGTCCCTTGGAAACGTGAATCTTCCTACACACATCCAATACATGCAGGCATTTCTCTAGGTTCGAGTCCGATCTGGTTGGAGAGGGAAAGAAAAAAGGGTATGCGAGACTCTTGATCACGAACTCTTCACCCTGCATCAAAAGTTAAATCTTTCGTTAAGAATGCAAATTAAAATGCAGGTGAGAGCAACAAAACATGAGAAATAACCTCGGAATTATTGCTTTGAACTGCAACCAGCTTGCCAAGTACAGCCATTGGCAATTGATTTTCGAGCATCAGGAAATCACGCCTGATTATAGATAATAATGGTCGGTTTCGGTTGTGGCTGAAGATTGGATCATCGTCGGGGTAGTACAGTTCTCTAACAGTACTGCAGAACACTTCCAGCATGAAGACTCCATCCACAATCATCAGCTGCAAAAACTTGTTAGTGTCATTTTTCCATGATAAATCAAGATCACCATAGGAATCCATTAAATCTTCCACCACTTGAGCCACGGGGTTCACGAATGCTTCGAGTGGCTTGTTTGATCTCTTCAGGGAATGAATGAGTGCTCGTTGCTTGTGCTCCTCCATCGGTTTCAGATGATCTTCCCCATGATGGTATGGTCCGATGGATACGAGCTGAGGCGTGTAGGCTCGCTGCTTCTCCTCGTTTCCACCTCTGATGCAACAAGGCACCTTATAGATAGACACCTTCTTCCACTTTCCTGCTAAAGCTGAAACATTACCAACAATTTCAGCCTTCTGATTTACGTCTGCAATCCAATTCTGAATTTCCATAGCCAAAAAAATGAAAAGGAAAAAACAAAATAAAGAAGGCTCAGAATTTGCATAAATAGAAGTGGTATCTTCCTATATGTTGAGTAACATTAACAACACCAAGATCTTTTATTTTTGGATAAACTAAACATATGGTCACTTAATTTTTAAGGCATTTTCGTTTTGCTCACGAAAAAATTCTCAATTTAGTCACTCTCACACTATGCCCTTCTCTAACGTAAGTTAGTCTTTATGAGAATCAATTCTTCCATACTTAGAAGTTTCACCCTTCACACTTTATTCTTTGCTTCTAGAGGAAGGCTCCCCTGAATGACTCGAACATTCGTCACTTTATGAATTAAGTAATGAGTGACTTAGGCAACAAGTATTACGGCTGGACTGTACTGAGTTTCGACTCTGAACTTGTTCGTCCTTTGATTTTTTCTTTTTCTAGTTAGCAATTAATTAATAAGTCAATATGGTTGTTAAAGATAATGAAATGGAAAATTATATGACCATTACTATTTTACAAAATTACAATTAAGTTTAAAACATTCATACAGAATTATGGAGCAAAATGTTGTTAAAGATAATGAATCCAACATGCATAAAGCAAAATGAAACTTGCTTCACTTTTCTTTAACACGAGGCAAACCAGTAGGACTTTTTGAAGAGAGAAGGAACGAGAAAAAAGGGGGTTTATGTCTTAGCTGCAGGTCTCACAAGCCCCAAGCCACTACCACTTCCCAAATGCTTGAAATCAGTGGCTTCAAGATGATCCCCATGGCCAGCAAAGCCAGTGCCACCTTTTGCTATGGTAATCAAATTCCTCTCTTTGCATGGCTTGTCACAGACCAAACAAACTTTGTCGACGGCCATGAACCTGTCGGCGCATTTCTTGCAAAAGACGTGCCCGCAGGAGCTTAGAGCTACCAATGATAATGTATTAGTCAGAGTGACCTTGCAGCTCGGACAAATATAAGTTTTATCAAGATCAGATTTCTTCTTTTCACTTTCATCTTCAGTGAACTGGATGGGGAAAAGGGTCTTCAGCTTGAGTTTTTCTTTGCCCTCTGGACAGATTTTACTGGTGGAAGGAGCATCGACTTTAACAGGTGCTTCCGGAGTGGCAGAGGGAAGCCAAAAAGCTTTCATCATACGGAGTGCTTCCTCTTCAAAAGAAGTGGCCTTCACACTGTTTGCCCCATGGAACCCATTCTTGTCTCTGCTGTGGTTTTTGTCAGTGTATTATGGTAAGGCACCGTGATTTTGCTGATCAAATGCATCAAGCTCTCGTGCTTTCTCCAACATTAACCTCTCCTCCTCCTCTTCTTTCTCTTGTTTCTGCTGAGCAGCATGGGCAGCAAGTTTCCTGGCAGAGGGAGGAAAAGATGCCTTCTGTTATTGACCCCTTAAACAACATTTTTAGCTGATTCTGAGCACAACAGTTTAGTTTTTAAACCATTTATATTGCAAAATAGACATAAAAATATGTCACAGAACGATAGATAACATATATAAGTTGTACTTCACTTCAATGAAAAACGGGGAAAGAGTAGCAAAAATGCTCTACTTCGCCCTTGCAACCATTCAACTCGTTATCACCTGCCATTGACCATATACTAACCGAGAAGCTACTGATGTGATCTAATGGATAAATAGAGTAAATGAACAGGCTTTCTAGCTTATTATGAAATGACACGGACACATGATTGCAGTTGTGCTCAAATACATCAATAGCGATTTGCAAAAAATGGCTTGCGTAAGTTACCGAAGACAAAAGCGCACACCAACAAAAAAACATTCTTCACATTCTAAATAAAGTCTAATCTCTATGATAACTAGCTCCTCTGCTGTTCTGTTTCTTACAATATCAGTTGTACAAAAGACACAAAGGAACACAGAAATGGGGTCAATTAAATTGAACAGGACGCTTAATGAAGCAACACCCTAAAATTTCTAGCCACCCCTCATCAGCCATCTTCGTAGATGCAAGTCCACCTATAGGATCCACTATGATACCGAGAAAATCACGTTCTAAAACAAAGAAAAATCAAAATACCCCAAGGCATCTCTTTTTACTAATTGAATTGCAATCTGTAAAATCGTTATAAGTCGAATCAAGACATCAACAAGCATTCTGGACCAGAAATTGAGCAAAATAACAAATCAACGACACATTTTGTCAAACACACAAGGGTTCTGGGATAAAAGGGGAAACCTTTGGATGTCCTTTTTCTGGGCTAAAAGGCATTCAAGAATGCATTCTTTGTCCAATCAATGCTTGACACGTGACATGTTTATTTTATATTTTTTCAAAATTAAAAAATTAAAATAGTTTTTACACAAAAAATTAAATTTCCAGAAAATCCCAAAATTCTTATTTTTTTTACAAAACAGTCCCTAAATCCCAAAAAATTCCCAAACACGAACCCTTAAATTGTCGCCGCTTCCGCCGCCGATCGCCGCCCCTGAGCACACTCTTTCGGTCGCCAGACCTAGCTAGTCATTTTCCTCAACGCGGCATTGCTGAAAACGACGAATTGCGTGCCAGACGAATGTCAATTTTTCGTTTGACGTTCGGCTGGCACGTAGTTCTTCGTTTCCAGTAGTGTCGTGTTGGGAAAAATGACCGGCTAGGTCTGGTGACCAAAAAGGTGTACTCAGGGGCAGCGATCAATGGCGAAAACGACGGCGATTCGAGGGTTCGAGTTTGATAATTTTTAGGGATTTAAGGACTGTTTTGTAAAAAATTGAGAATTTCAAGATTTTCTAAAATATTAAAAAAATTAATTTTTTCTTCAAAAAATTAAAAAATTCTAATAAACATGTCACATGTCAAGCATTGATTGGCTAAATTTTTTTAGCGGTAGTTAACTACCGTACACCTAAAATTGTAATTGTGTAAACTTTAGACAACTATTTCTAACAAAAAAAAAACTTTAAACACTTAAAATTCAAAAATCGTATAATTTATGCACTTATTTTTCATTTAAGCCTTTTATTTATTGCAATCAAAACAGTGAGTATCGAAGGGTTTGTTTCGTGTTATTCATTTTACGAAAAAATGTTTTTGTATTTTTTATTGTTTGGTTGACGTAAAATGATTTGTTAACATAATTTATTTTTTAAATTAATATAGGATGGTTCGAATTTTTGGTGAAATATCGCTCATTGAAACGATAGATTGTTTTTAAATTTTTAATTTTCGTTAAAAAAATTATTCATAGAAATTAATTTCACCAAATATTTTGCATTTTATGTCTCATTCTTTCTAGTTATCGTTCTTAGTTTAGAAACACCAAAGTAGATACATTATATGTAAATTAAAGATGATCAACAAAATTTTATCTTTTGTTTTTTTAAAATATGTGATAGATTGTTGTAAAAATTGAACTTATATCATAAATAATTACTTAAAATATGTAAATTTTTTCATATAAGTACTTAAAGTATTTTTTGGTCAAAATGGGTATTTAAAGTATGCTTTTTGGTCAAAATAGATACCTAAAATATTTTTTAGTCAAAATAGGTACCTAAAGTTTTTTTTAATCAAAATAGGTCCTTAAAGTATATTCTTTGGTCAAAATAGACTTCTAAAACCCTAATGACTTCACTTCTATTTAAATACATCTCACAGCCTTTCATCAACTTAGATGTGTCTTTTTTTTCTTCTCTGACGCATCAAAACCTGCAAACAGATCAGGTAAATATATATATTTCATCCTTTAGGTATTGGATTTATTATTTATTTAAATATATTGGATCAAATATTTGTTAATTTGTTTTTAAAAACCTTGTTCACGTAAATTTCTTTTATCATACTTGTTTTTAGAAAAGAATTTATGATTTCCTATGAGTTTTCATCTTATTTCAACTGTTCCAATTAGAAACTGGTTGATTTTATGGTCCAACTACTATGATTTAATCAGATTTCTCAACGAAAACGGTGGCGGTGATGGTGAGGAAGCCCTATCTTTGACCATTATATTTAGTTTTATTATGGAGCTGCTTATTATCTTATTTGTTAATTAATATATGGGAGTTATTCTAAGTTCCTTTACTAGCAAGCATTGTCTATTCTATTGAGTAAAACAATACAAATTGATGCTGCAGATAGCAGGGGACTGCAGTCGAACGGGGGAGATGGTGGGTGGTTTGACTCATCGGCGGAGGATGATAAAGTTCAGAAGTGTAGGGAGCTTGTAGAAAAGTTTCAGCTGGTAATGTTGCTTGCAATCTATTTGTTATTTCTGCAATAAGTTTGTGAAAATTGTATGAACTGATGTCACATCTAAAGATTAATTTAAGGCCATGGATTTTGGTGTTTAGTGTAACACAATGAAGCCTGGAGGGAAAGATTCCAGGTCTTACATGGAACAGTTTGAAAAATCATGTGGTATGTAAAACGCATGGTTGCAGTCGAATAGAAGTTTTCTGTCATTTTTTTGTGTCTCTATATATATCTCAATATTAAAAAAGGGCTTAGATGCCAAAACAGGACATAAGATTTTTGTTCGGTTTAGTCAAACTGTGGTCGTAACTCAATTCTTTCACCAGCTGAATTCAAGCCATCCTGGAGCCATTGGTTGACAACTTCCAAGGAATCACATTTTTGAAGGCTTCTACCAAGGGGTAAAGTTTCTTTCTTCATGTTGAAATATTTTTTGCGTTGTATTTTAATTACTTTTGGTTTTATGTCCAATTACTTTGTGTTCGTTTTAGTTTGATATTAAGGATTCACATACACTTTTTCCTTTTGAATGCAAACGATTAGTTAAAAGATTATTTTTTTCTTGGCAAATATGATTTATTAAAAATAAATCATACAATCCTAACCTGAGTTGTGAGCTTCGCTAAAAACTTCTCTAATTTTAGATGGAAGAGAAGAGTACAACACAATTATGAAATTAACACAAAAACTAAAAGATTATTTTTATCTGCTATGAAAAAATAAATTTATTAATTAACTAATTAATTGTGAATTAAATGAATCATTTGGATGGTAGATTGTATGCTTAGTCTCTCGATTTAATGACCAACTATATGTTGCAACAATAACAATATTAATTAAATTATGATTTTGTCTATTAATAATTTTATTTGCTGTTAAATAACTATATTTGCCTTTTTAAGTATCTAAGTATCAGAGTAAACACATTTGGTCGATTGACCAAGCTGCTCATTTTTGTTCCCTCATTTTCCTTTAGATCATGGGTTCTAGACCCATAATGAACACCTTCTTCCTTTCCCAAGAGTTTCCCCTTCCCCTCCCCTCTAAGTAGGATTAGGATTAGAATTAGGCTTTGTCAAAAAAGTATCTAAGTATCAAACTTAGATATTTGTAAAAACAATGACCGAATTTTCAATGTATATTTATTTGACATAATGCCAAAAAATACCCCCATAATGTTTGACTGAATAGTCATTTTGGCCTATATTCTTTTTTTAAGCAATTTAACCCTCAATGTTTTATTTTGGGTCAAAATGGCCGCGGATGAAAATTGTTAGTCAACTGACTTAAAATGACTTGACATAATAACACGTTAAAGAAAAAATATTTTATATAATTATTTTTGACTGATGTGTCATTTTGTAAAGTCAGTAAATTTGTCTATTTGGCACTGTTATTGCAGCGTGCACTACTAATGTAGGTTTATCACATTATTTCAAGTCATTTATCGTCATTTGACTAACAATTTTTATTCAGGGGTCATTTTGACCCAAAATGAAACGTTGAGAGTTAAATCGCTTTAAAAAAAGAATATGAGCTAAAATGACTATTCAGTCAAATATTAGACGTATTTTTTTAACATTATGCCTATTTATTTTGTAACTAAAAGTTTCCCTCATATGATGATATTATTGTTCGTGAACTCATTTGTTCTTTCTTTGACAAAATGTAGTGTGTTAAAGACCATGGGACAGAGGATTTTGTGTGCAAAGGATTGAAGAAATTGATTATCAAGTGTTACGACGCGGTGGTTGTTGGATAAAAATCCTGTCTTTTTCGGTACCTTTCGTATGTTCTAACACTAAAAAAATTAAATTTTAAACTTTAATCTTAAATTCTAAACCATAAACTATAAACTCTAAATTCTATAAAATACACCATACCCCTAATTTCCTAAACTCTAATTATAAATCATAACTTTAAACTTTAATTATAAACCCTAACTTATTTTTTTAATGTAATGCATTAAAAGAGGCAGATGATTTCTATTCGTGGTTGATTAATGCTGCTGTTGCATATAGGTTTCTATATTGTTAGTGTAGATAACGTAGTAGTTTGATATTAAGGATTCATATTTGGTTCGATAGACTCATCAACGTCAGGATTCGAATAGATTCATAACATAATATTTTACTATACGAAGGAAAAGATAATAGAGAGATTTTTATTCCAATATTTCATTGCTCGGCCCCATTATCATCGGCCTCTGGCCAAACCAAGAACAATACCTGCAATTTCTTCTTTAGAATACAAAGGATTAGATTTGAGTAACTAAAGCTTCTTCCAACAATGTTCTGGAGCTCTTCATCAAAGCAGGACTCAACCTAAACATCATGGTGCAAAATTCCATCTCATCCAAACCACCATCTCCGTTAAAATCCCCTTCGCTCACCATGCAAACCAGTTCATCGTCGCTCATACCTTGCAACCCAAGCAATGTCAAGTTCTTCTTCAAGCTCTCGACAGTGATCATCCCTTTCTCCACATCCATCAACAAACGAAACCCGTTGCACAGCTCCTTCATGAACCCTTCTGTGCCTAGTTTCTCTACCATTGCAGGGAAGAAATCCTCGAACACAATCTCATCTTGTGCTGCTGCTGCCATTGGAATACAATGCAATGAAATAAAACAGACCCTAGAAAGTTTTCAAATGGCATGCAGATTGCAGTGTGAGAATAGAGAAAGGGTATTTATAACTTTACGTAAACAGAAACGCGGGAGGAAGTAAAGAAGGATTGTCGACGACAACGAATGTACAGATACGAGGAAGCTTGTTGCAGCCGGCATTTTGCTTGGGAGTATAAATTTCAAGGCCGGCTTCGTTTTGGAAATGTTCTCTTTCCTCGAAGTTGCATGGGGGCGGTACCATTTGGGGACGCAGTTTTTATTCTTTCTTACATAGGAGACGATGCTTTGGATTTATACGTGTAATTGCGTGCTTGGAACAAGAAACCTGGTTTGTCTGGTTTCGAGTCAGGGTCATGAGATTGTGCTTGGAACATCATAAATAGGAGGACCAAACTATATATCAATTAAAGTATGGGGATTAAAGTCTACATTTTAACATAGGGGAGGGACCAGGACCAGGACCAGAATTTGACCTATATTTTTTTATTATTTGAAAATATCCAACTTCGAATGAGCTAGATACGTCGCTTTCCTCTCCCGTTCATCCAAATTGATATACGCTACATGAGAAGCACTATTGCTAAAAAATGTACCATAGGAATAGAATAGTCGAAAATATCTTTTCAAATAATGTTGGATCACACACCTTAATTATGATTATATTAGTATCTTTTGTGGGTGTTTATCGAGCGAGTCGATCATAAGCCGAGTAGCGTTCGACCCGACTTTAAATATGTTCAATTTGTGCTCAACTTGATTTAATATTCGATGAGCTCGATAAAATTTTGTTTGACTCTTGCTCGTTTAAAAAATTCGTTGTTCGACTCGACTTGTTGCTAGTTTAGTTCGCCATAATTTTTAGCTTGCTTATTTTAATATATAAAAAAATCTAGTCATACTATATAGAGCTTAATATAAACATAAATTAACAAATTTAATAAAAGATGACCAACTAACATATTATAAAAAATTAGCGAGTTGTTTACGAACTTATCGAGTCGAATTGGATCTTGCTCGACATAACTCATTAAGGTCTCGAGTTTGAGTCGAGAAATAACCAAGTTTTGACCGAACTTGAGCTCGAACTGCTCGCGAGTTGCTCAACTCAGTTAGCACCCCTAGTATCCTCGTTAAGGAATTGTGTGTTCAGATTTCAGGTAATTTCCTTTGAATTTCTCTGCACATTGACCATGAAATTAAAGGGGTTGAGAAACTTCTTATGAGAGTTTCATTCCTGGTAATTTGAGGCTTCGGAATCAAATTTTATTACATTTTTAATTTAAATCTATTTTGATGAATTGTTCACTTTAAGTTTGATTAATACTTATAATGATTGATTTTATTCGTTTTGATATATTCGAACTATAACTACTTGCCTACTCGTAACTTATAAAGAAAATAACCAAACATCCTATTTTGTGTTAATTTAGTGATAGGATGGCAACAAGGTCTGCTAGAGTTGATTTGCACTTTATGTCGGAATTGAAAGAAGGTTCCTAGGTGGTCGTTTTTTCATTCTTTCTTCCAACTTCTAAACAGGGCCAGGAGTGAGCCAAACTGAGTACTAAACCAGTATTGCAAAACACTTTTCACCCTTTGATGTTCTTGTTTTCATTCGTGTCTTGGATTCCCTCCAAATTCCCCCTTTTCCCTCCATCCATATCATGATGTGAAGAGTTCTTGTTGCACAAGGAATCTGATATCGATATGAGGCTGGGAAAATTAACGTCGATAGCGCATTTTGATCGAATGATAGAATATATGGGCTTAGACCGATTATTCGAGATAACTGCGGATTCATTATTGGTGAATGCACATATAAATTTGTAGAGAGCCACTGATATAAACATTTTGAGGCGAGGGTTATTCTGAGATCGATCGTGATTATACAAACAAAATCATGGAGGGTGACTCTTAAGGGACATTATGTTCATAGAATGCAATACCATCTTTGTGAATAATATTATCGGAATGTAAAATTACATAACTCATTACCCGATATAATATTACATTACCTGGTTAAGTTGGTTTGACCATACCACAAGATTAAAAGGGGGGAAGATAACTTGTTTGTGTTAAAATCTCCTAAATTAAATTATTAATTCTCGAGATGACTAAAAATGTTAATTTTCATTTAATTAAGGGGTTACTAGGGATTAAATTGAAGTAATAAATTGTTGAAGGACTAAAAGTATAATTGTCACATTATAAGTGGGGCAAGGCCCCTGTCAGCCCTTGTATACAAATTCTCGGAATTGGGCCTAATGGGTTTGGCGCAGCCTGTTACACACCGAACAAAGGTTGAGCCGAAATGATCCAACGTTTTTGCAGTATCACTAGGACTCTTGGCAAATTGCAGAAAGGGGCTGCTGGTTATTGGCAACTGATGAAATTAAAAGGCCCGTGATAAAGCGGTGCTAAAGTGCAAAATTCTCTATTGGACTAATTTATAATTTCATGATTTCTTAAGGGACTAAAGATAGTTTTTTTTCCCTTTGTTTTTACTCACTCCATTAAACTAATGCTTAAAATATAGGCTTAACTACAAAATAAGTGCCTAAACTATGCCTCTTTTTTGCAATAGGTGCCTAAAGTATTTTTTAGCTGAAATAGGTACCTAAAGTTTCTTTTTTGGCTGAAATAGGTGCCTAAAGTATTTTTGGCTGAAATAGGTGCCTAAACTTTCATTTTTGGTTGAAATAAGTGCCCAAGAAAGTGCCAAAATTGACTTTAAAACAGTCAAAAATAAAAGTTTAGACACCTATTTCAGCCAAAAAATAGTTTAGGCACCTATTTTAGTCAAAATAAATGTTTAGGCACGTATTTCAAATAAAAAATACTTTAAGCATTTATTACAAAAAATAAACATAGTTTGAACACTTATTTTATAGTTTAGCCTAAAATATAATTAATTATCATAATTAACGACTTAAACAGCGTTGTGCATTCTACACGTTTATTTTATTACAAAGTTTGTCGGCATGTCCATGATAATCATTCCCTGCATGAACCTTGTGAGTAGGATTCCACTACAAAACAACATGCGACAAGTCCATGTAATACAGCTCTAAAGTATCCACTTTGCTTAATTAATTATCAATATCCCGTACTAATCTTGGTTAAAACCTAACCAAACCCCTCTCTTTTTTTTTTTTGTAAAACATAGAAATTTCCAAGAAATTAAAGCCACAGATTCCCTTCCATGGGGCAGGAAGAAAGATGGTACCATACGGTGGCTGATGGCTCCTTTTTAGATTATTGACTTTAGTCAACTTTATTAGCTTCATATAAATACATCTTTCACGTGATTGTTTTACTACTTTACATGTTTCCCTACGAGGCTAGGAATTTTTTAAAATATTAAGGATTAAAATATAATTTTATTATTATTTTAGTTTATTATTTTATAATTTTAAAAGGACTGAATTGAAATTTTATAATGATTCAGGGATTTTTTTGTCATTTTATTAAATGATAAGGATCCAATTGCAAACTACAACTGGCCGTCCACTTTGAACTTCTTCCGCCGCCAGCCACCTTCGGACCCGGCAGATCACCCAACTTGTCTAACTTTTTTTTGCGTTCAATGGTTTCTTTTCTTTTTGGTTGCCACCACCACTTGATTATATGTTTAAAGGTTTATATTTACGCAATAATAAGGTGAAATTCTATACAAGTTTAATAATAGTATCTCAATTTAGTACTCAACAAGTGGTCCATTCAAAAAGAAGATGATACTCGTCCTGTCTATAAGGTGTGTGCATTGTAAAAGGGTTAAGAATATGTATGAACATAAACTACCTTGTAAATTTTTTATACACAGGCTGTGTAAAATTTATTTTATATAAGCCTACATATTTACACTATAAAACTTAAATCTTAAATTTCTAACATTAATCCTAAAAACTAAACTCTAAACTTTATACACTAAATTCTAAACACTAACATTAAATTTTAAATCATAAAACCTAAACTCCTAAAACTAAAAAAAACTTTATACAGCCTATATATCAAAATTTTTTCCTAAAACTATATACATGGTGAGACGAGAGGTTAAATCACTTAAATAATGTTGTTGTTTGAATCTTAATATTATAAATTAAACAAATTAAATATTATATATAGTTGAATTTCTGAATATCTTATTCAGATTAAACAACCTAATAAATCATATATATATATATAATAATAATAATAATAAATACTAACCCATGTTTCAACTTATTCTTTAACTCCTTCAGTTTTGTTGTTTTCTTGTTAATTATTGAGAGCAGTTTGTTATTATCTCAATATAAAAATCCAGATACAATTCCACTTTATCCTGTTTTTGACAACAAAGTTTTAACAAAAAGATTAAAATAGTGATATATCTACATGTCATTGACCATTTTAGAAAATTGAAGGAAATAAAAAAATAAAACGGTATACGTTTAATATATACGTTTACAATTTAGTATATGTGGTTTTAATATACCCAGTTAACATTTATGAAGATTAAATTAAAAGAATCCATTTAGAATTTGAGATTTAATTTGAGGATGTGTAGGGTATAAATGAATTGAGTTTGAATATAAAAAAATTTATTTGTGTATGTTTACTTGTTTTGAAGGGATTATTTGTGTTCGTTTGTTTAATGTTCACAAATATATTCGCTTAATATTTACGGACACATCGTTTAGTGATCATGAACACTCTTTTTACTCTTTTATTTGCAAGTAAAAGAAAATGATAAAATTATACCACTAGTCCTTAAGCTCTTTAGGTTTCATAGTTTAAACTCTAAAATTCACATTGTGTTCAATTTAATCTCTATCTTTCGCAAATATTTAAAATGTAAATAATAGGAAAAAGAAAATTGAGTAAACAAGTTTATAAACAAGTCAATAAACAAAGTTATAAACAAGCTTTCAAATGAATTTGTTCGTGAACATAAACTAACTGAATATACTCATGTTTATGTTTGTTCGTTTATTAAATGAATATGCAAAATTTGTTTAAACTCATTTATTTAATTTAATAACCAAACATAAACGAACTTTATATAAATAGTTCAAGAACAGTCTATCGGTTCATTTGCTTTGCAGTGAATTAAAAAAAATATTAAATCTAATAAGTGGTTCTAGTGAAAAAACATATAATCTTTATTTTTAGAAGACTTGAGTTTAAATCGTTTTGTCCGCAAATTATTTGTGTTCGATTTGATTGACCACTTACCTAACCGTACACCTTTTCTGATTCGTCGTTTAATGGCTTCTTTCTTTGGTCAAAACTCAGAACTCTTAAAACTGAATAAATTCTCTGTCAAACGTTATTTTCACGTATGATACAGTGTGAGTTCCATTCTTCTTGCTCTTCAAGTTCTTCGCTTTGCTTGTGCAGGTTTTAAAATCTAATTTGTCTTCTCTGAAATCCTTCACATATTTCTAACTTCTCAACAATCTCTGCATTTCTCGAGAGACTATGATATGGAAACTAATACCAAAATCCCACTTCCCGTATTTCTTGTTTCATCGATCTTAATTCTGTGTTCTTTAGCTCAGTTTTGCTATGCCGTCGACACAATCACACAAGGACAAACGGTAGCCGATGGTGCCACGTTGACATCCGAGGATCAGACTTTTGAACTGGGGTTCTTCAGTCCTCAAAACTCAACTTTCAGATTTGTCGGAATCTGGTACAAGATTGATGTGCAAGCAGTTGTCTGGGTTGCTAATGGAGACAATCCAATATCTAATAGAAATGGTGTTTTCAGAATCGGTGTTGATGGAAACCTTGTTGTTCTAAATGGGAACAACAGTTTGGTCTGGTCGTCTAATGTTACAGGTTTGTCAAACAACACTGCTGCAATTCTACAAAACACAGGCAATCTTGTTCTGTCAAACAACGAAAGCATTGGTGATACCGATAGGGCTCATTGGCAGAGCTTCGATGAACCAACCGATACATTTCTGCCCGGTATGCGAGTACCGGTGAATTCCGCGATTGGCGAGTTCCGTGTTTTCCGATCGTGGAAATCAGCTAGTGATCCTTCCCCGGGAAACTACACCATGGGTGTTGATCCTAATGGAGGACCACAGATTGTAATATGGGATCGTATGGTTAGGCGGTGGCGAAGTGGACAGTGGAATTCTGTTATTTTTACTGGTATTCCCAATATGAGTAACATTGCTAGTTTCTTGTACGGGTTCAAGCTTTCTCAGCCTGATGAAAACAGGACACAATATTTCACATATGATCCCTCGGACCCTTCCGATTTGTTGCGATTTCGGCTGAGTTGGGACGGAAGGGAACACCAGTTGAGGTGGGACGACGAGGGGAAAACATGGTCGATGTTGCAAACACAGCCTGACCCTGCTAATATGTGTGACATTTATAATCATTGTGGGGATCATGCTGTATGTGACAACTTGAAAGCTCAGAAATGCAGTTGTTTAGACGGGTTTAGGCCAAGAGTTCCGAATCAGTGGAGCAGAGGGAATTGGTCAGGCGGCTGCGAACGGAGGGTCCAACTGCAGTGCCAGAGGACTAATGGTACTAATAGTAATACTACTGCAAGGCAAAATGGTGAACCGGATGGGTTTAAGGGAACGAGGAGAGTAAAGTTACCGGATTCATCGAGCTTGTTGTTGTCTGCGGTGAACGTGGATGCTTGTAAAGGAAGTTGCTTGGGGAATTGTTCGTGTACCGCATATGCGTTTGTTTCTGGAATCGGATGCATGCTATGGGAAGACTTGGTTGATCTTCAGCATATGCACCAAGCCGGAACTTTACAGTTCTTCTACCGTGTCCATAATTCCGAATTAGGTATA
Source organism: Hibiscus mutabilis (assembly GCA_019671005.1). Taxonomy (NCBI): domain Eukaryota; kingdom Viridiplantae; phylum Streptophyta; class Magnoliopsida; order Malvales; family Malvaceae; genus Hibiscus; species Hibiscus mutabilis. Next base: position 3,601,832 of record CM033746.1, on the reverse strand, counting down.
CTGCATCCATAATTTCGATTTGTTTCTCTTTAGGCTTCTAGTGAACTGCATCATGTTAGTTTGCTACATAGCTGAAATAGTTCATTTGAACATCAATTCTGCTGCATTTCTCTGCATAATTCTGAACCAAAGGTGTATCTTATACAAGAATTCAATGTATCCTATTTAATGTTCAAGCAAGAATTCGACATAAGACATCATGTACAAACTTCTCTGATAGATTAACAACGTTCCTTTTCTCTTAAATCATAGATGACGGTCGGAAGATATCCAACTCTGTGATAATTATAATCTCTGTTTTGGGGGCATGCCTCTTGGTGGTATCTATATGGCTACTATGTAGATACAAGAAGAAAGTTAAACGTTTACCGGTAGTTTCATTGATGTTGTGTTGCAAGGAGGATGTAGCAGTTTTTAACGAGTCCAAGAACAAAGATTTTTCGGCAGATCTATCAGAACCAACCGACATACTTCTCGATGGGAGTCAAGTTAACGGACCGGAGTTAACAATTATTAACTTTAGTAGTGTGGCAACTGCAACAAATAACTTCTGTGAAGCAAACAAGCTTGGGAAGGGTGGTTTTGGTATTGTATACAAGGTGAATTTCTTTAGCTAATTACAGAGTTCTATTGTGTAATGCTATAATTAGCTATCGGATTGATGAAAACAATGCTTATCGTTTACGCTTATCGCCAGGGAGAGCTGTCCGGAGGTCAAGAAATAGCTGTAAAGAGGCTTTCGGGAACGTCGGGACAAGGGCTAGAAGAGTTTAAGAATGAGATTGTCTTGATTGCTAAACTGCAACATAGGAATCTTGTTAGACTATTAGGCTGCTCCATTGAAGGGGAAGAAAAGATGTTGATTTATGAGTACTTGCCTAATAAAAGCTTGGACTACTTTCTTTTCGGTATGTTCGGCATTATGCTCGGAATTTTATCAGTTTTTGTACTGAAACTTGCAATTTACTGATAAACTTTCATGGCAGATGAATCCAAGCGATCAATGCTCGATTGGGGAACCCGGTTCAGCATTATCGAAGGCATTGCAAGAGGACTACTTTACCTCCATCGAGATTCGAGACTTAGAATCATTCATAGAGACTTGAAAGCCAGCAATATTTTGTTGGATGCAGAGATGAATCCTAAGATTTCAGATTTTGGCATGGCCAGGATCTTTGGGGGTAACCAAAATGAAGCGAATACGGTTCGAGTAGTCGGAACATAGTAAGTAAAAACAATACATGTTAAATTACAAACCATGTCAATAACTTGAAAGAACTAATCTTTGGCCTTCTGATGTTAAAATTGCAGTGGATATATGTCTCCTGAATATGCAATGGAAGGACTATTTTCGGTCAAGTCCGATGTGTACAGCTTTGGGGTATTGTTGTTAGAAATCATTAGCGGCCGGGGAAATACTAGCTTCCGTTCATCCGATTACACGAGTCTTATCGCATATGTAAGTACAAATTCATGCACCATTTACATTCAAGCAACCGGATATCGTTACTGAATCCTGCAATACTGAAATCGGTTTTCGTTGAACTTGTTTTTTTTTTTCTAGGCATGGAGTCTTTGGAACGGAGATAAAGCAATGGAGCTTGTCGATCCTTCGATTAAGGATTCATGCTCGACGAATGAAGTGTTGAAGTGCATACACATAGGGATGCTGTGTGTGCAGGACTCGGCGATGTACAGGCCGACAATGGCTCCCGTCGTGTTAATGCTGGAGAGTGAAGCCCCGACGCTGCCGATGCCGAGACAGCCGACTTATACCTCAATGAGAAGCATGATGGATGCAGATTATAGTATGGATATACATGAAACTGCATCTGCATCTTCCAAAGATATCACTGTGACAATGATGGATGGAAGATAGATTTTATATTTGTTTACTTCATTTGCATTGTTTTGATTTGTTGGTAAAATATACATATTCTTTACAGCATTCAAAGGATATACAAAATTCAATGAGATTGAATTGTAATTATGATTGTGTTCCAAAGATTTTGTAAAGAATATAAAATTCAGTAGTAGAATTGGATTATACTTATTTTCGAGTATTCGATTTTTTTATGAATTTGAATAATGTTCGGATTCAAATATTCTAACCGATATTTCAAATAGATACAAATATTAGTCTCCGGATACTCATTACTCGAATCTGCATCGAAGTGGATGAGATGTTAGTCTACGAGTAGATGGAAAATCAAAGCCTCAATTAAGAGACACACTCGAAATCTTGCAGAGAAAGTTGTCGAAGTCGGAGTTTTTAAGATAAACATCATCCACTTGTTTGTGTAGCGATGTCCCTTTCGCTAAAAAATGTATGGTTTTTATTTGTTTGGAATATATTTTCTTCCGTGTGGGATTTTAGAAAAACCTGTGTTTTTATTTAAAAATGAAGTCGCCACCGGTCACTTAAGTAGGCCGGACACCGTAAAATCAGAGATTTGAAATTGATGGGTTCGGGAGTCGGTTACGGATGGGGAAGGATTAGCACCCACACCGCCCGAAATTGGTACTTTAATAATTACTGCTTTATTAATATTAGACTTTCCGGATTAAAGTGACGATTAAATTAAAATTTGATTATAAGTGCGAGTAGATTTTAAAGCCCCCGTCATTCGAGAGTAAACGCCCAACCACTATCACTACGCGTGATACTGGCCCCGTTTACGCTCGAATAAAAGGGCACCGCATTGACAAAATATATGTCCGTTATGCAAACTTAAAAAAACATGTCAAACATAAATAAATACATTGCGATAAAAATATAAATAAATGCTAACATAATAAAACATTAATTTAACATAAATACATAAATATAAGTCACATAAGTAAAACGAATCTAACACATAAAATATGATAATAATAACAATAATAATGATAATAATAATAATAATAATAATAATAATAATAATAATAATAATAAGTGATGCATGACATGAACTAATTTAATACATATAAAACATTATGGAATTAAACATTAAAGACTAAATGCATTAAAAATAAATTACATGGCAAAAAAACATAAAAATAGGACTAAAACGGAACAAATGCAAAATGCATGAACAGAAAATTAACAACTTAAAAATTAAAGTACTAAAATTAAATTCAATATAATAGCAGTGACGAAATTGAAAGAAAAACGAAAATAAAAAGCCACAAAAAAATGAAAGGACGATTTTAAATGAGCATAAAAACTCCAAGGAACTAAACACATGATTACACCATGACTAGTAGCTAAAACGGGATGAAAATCTGAGGACTTAAGGTCTAATTAGCCCCTGGGTTAAAACAGATGCGAGAACAAAATGGAAGGACCGATATGGTAAATCTACCGTGGACAGAAACAAATGAGGGAGGAAAGTCCAGGGACCATGCGCGTAATTTACCCCTTGACCAAAAACGCGGATCCTCCCCGGATCCGGGTCACCGCGCGGGTTGAGACTCGCCAAACGGCGTCGTTTTGCTTTGGCCTGTTTAAAACATAAACAGGGTTTTATTTTTCCTTTCGAAATGTAAAAAAAAAAAACCTAACCTAATAAAACTCTCAACTCTCTTCTACTCTCACCACTTGAACCAGAGCGGCGGCCACTCTTGCCGACGTCGCCGTTCCTCGGCCGAATGGCCTTACGGCGAAGCACCACGGTAGCGATCTTTATGGTAGGTAAACTCTCGACCCTCTTCTTTTTATTTTGGTAAAAAACGAAAACCTTTTGATTTTGGATTCGAAATAAAAAGTAAGGTTTCGATTTAAGATTTAACACACACAAGAAAATTTTTGCTTGATTTCAAAATAAAGAAAGTAAAGACGTTCTGAAAATTTTATTTCATTCTACCTTTTTTTTTTACAATCGGATTATCCACTCTAAAGATCTCTATTTTTCTCTCTGATTTTCGAACTCTTCCCCCTTTTCTTTTTACCTTAGATTTGATTTTATAAACCGAAATTTTACAAACAAAACAAATAATTAATCTCTGTTGATTGCAGATCTGGGGGACCAGACTTTGTGGGTATGGGTTCGGCAGGGGTATGGTTGTGGCAGGGGCATGGTTGTGGCAGGGGTATGGGCTGGGTTAGGGTTAGGTTTGATTTATGTTATTTTTTGTGGTTTCTAAATTCAAATTCGGGGTTTGTTTTGGTTGCCGACGAAGTTATGGCCGGAGTGTGATGGCGGCAACTAGTGGAGGTGACGGCGGCGGCAATTAATGGCAGAGGGGGTGGCTGCTTGGGTTTATTTTTAGGTTAGGGTTGTTTTGGTTTTCGGGTCAGGTCGAGTCGGGTTTAATTTGGATCCGGGTCGGTTTAGTTTAGGGTTTGGTTAAAACAGGTTATTACAGTTGGTTCTTAATGTTTTTTACTTTGGCTTGTTCATTCGACCTTTTGGGTTCTGTTTTTTTTTCTTCCAAAGCTCGTCTTTTTTGTAATCGTTATTCCTTATATGAATCATGAGAATGACAATCTGTCGACATTCCCAACAACTTGTATATATGTTTGAAATTTGGATCGGTAATTTCTTACAAACTTGTACCCTTGTCGTTTTACCAATCCTACTTCCATATATGTTTGTTCTATTTTGTTGGTTGATGGCTAACTTCATTTGTTTTTGACGATAGAAATACAAAATCATATTCAATTAATCCAACGATTAACGTCATTTTATAGGCGGAGCCAACTGTTGGATCCGCAGTGATTACGAAATAATAGTTTAAGTACCTAATTAAAAACAATGTATATCAACGAGTTGGTTTAAGTGGTAAACAGTTTTGTATCGCTTAAATATGTTTCGAGTTTGAGGCTTTGTATATGTAGAAAATCTTCATTGGGAGATTCACCCACCAAAATTAGGTGCACCACGGTTCAGTCTGAATTAGTCAGGGCAAAGCCTTGAAAAACTGGGAGAACAAAAAAAACAATGTACAATATAGAGAGTTATTATTGAATCGAGCCATAGTTAAATACAACAAATTGGGTTCAACAAGATGAGATTTGTCGATGCTATAAAGGCCTAAAAACGAAGGAAATCAACCGGAATTGACGACCTTGATGATTACAATGCAAATGTTAACTATATTACATATACTAGAATTTAGAACAATTGGTTTGGTCCAAAGTTTTACTAAAAACAAACATAAAATTAGAGCAAATGAGAGAAACTATACATAGAACCATGAATCCCTTTAACATTTCATCGATAACAGTAAAGTCCAACAAAAGAAAAAGAAAATGAAAGTGGTGGCATATACATGGATTTACTCTCCATGTGCCTTTTGGGGCATCATCTCATAATTTATGGAGAGGCCAATGAGGCTCAAGTCCTCGGTAACTTCCTCAAGTCCCGATTATCGAAAAAACCATCTCCGGCTGTTCATTTTCCGGGACAGTTCGACGCCAACACCGGGAGTTCTTTCAATTATATCCAGCCTCAAGAAGGATCCATGGAGACTAAATGTTTAATTATTCAAATTTATATAACTGTCACGTTACCCACTTAATGACAGTTAATGACTCAGTGACCATTTTGTATCAAGAACTAAAGTTTAACTCATTATGTAACTTTTGAAAGATTGATGACTATTTTGTATTTTTAGAGATAATTTAATGACCATTTGTGTACTTTATCCAAAAATAAAATTGAAAAGTTTTACGGATTTTATTTATATAAATAAAAAAAACAGTGCTCAAATCTTGTAAAATACATCTCCAGTAATAACATTTTTTGTCCGAAACTATTATTAAATCAGGTCGGAGGATATGTGGCGGAATATGAAGGTCTGACATTGGTGACGGTGAGAGACCCAAGCTACCAACCAGCTCGTGCTCTTACCATGATTTCCTCGTTCCTCGGAGGAGCTTTGCCTCCACCATGATCATTTCAGACCAATAGTTGAACATGTTTATGTTATTGTTCGAATAACCCATGATGAAATGTGCATTAATAAATTTGAGTAGAATTGGATTATACAATTTTCGAGTATTCGATTTTTTATAAATTTAAATAATATTCAGATTTAATTAAATTTTTTTTTTACAGACAATTCAAATAGATACACATATTAGTCCTCGGATATCCATTATACAAATCTGCTTTACGTTAGTCGGATATCCATTAAATGAGGTGGTGATCTCAAGCAATAAGGAATAGTCAAGTGAAAACAAACCCGATGAACTCGAATTACCATTGTTCGATATCGATACCCTCGCAACCGCCACAGATGACGGTTCTGATGAAAATGAACTCGGTTGGCTGTGTATACATGGTAAATTAAACGATACAAACATATACTACTGATATCAACATAGGAACCTGGTTCAACTTATCGGTTGCTGCCTGCATCGAAGTGGATGAGATGTTAGTCTACGAGTACATGGAAAATCGGAGCCTCGATTCAGTTTTATTCGGTTAGTCCCTCTTCTCGACTTGAGAAATTTAATGAGGTAACAATTGTACATCAACAGGGTTGTTGACTTTTTATCATTGAATCTAATCAGGTTCGATTTAAGTTCGGATTAATCGGATTAGGATTAAAATTGAGGAGCTATATTTGATTAACACTGAGCTAGATTCACATATCTATGTCTACCATGGTGTTGATGTTGAACAGCGAAACAGCAACATTGGCTCAGCCTCAAGCACCAGGGTTTTGCCTGGGAAGAAACACACTCGAAACCGATTCATCGACGAACAAGCAAGATGAATCGTGCTCTGTGAACCAACTCACCGTCGCAATGCCAAGAGAGTTGCCATTGTATATCGGTAGTCTTGGAGTCTTCCATTAATGTTTGGTATTTTAAAAAACACTATTTACTTTGGCTTGTTCATTCGGCCTTTTGGGTAGGGGTGAGCATTCGATCGAGTCAAAAAATTTCGAGTTTCTATTTAAATTTAATTGTAAACATTATAAATGTTATGATACTAATTAGTTACAATTTAAACTGTTTTATATAGTTATATACAATACACAAATATATTTCTTCATAATTTTTCGTATGTAATACATATATATATTTCAGGCAAAATTTAGAGACTCAATTCAAACTTAAAAATCGATCCACTAAATTACTAAAAATTTGGAGGTATCTGAATTTTTATTTTATAATTCAAACTTTATTTGATTTTTTTCGAGTCGAATCGAATTTTTGAAATTACAAATTGAGTTAAGACGAACCGAATAATTTAATTTTTTCGAGTCGAGTTTTGTGAACCTACTCTCGGGTTCTGTTTTTCTTTTTACCAAAGCTCTTGGCTTTTTTGTAGTCGTTATTCCTTATATGAACCATGAGAATGACAATCTGTCGATATTCTCAACAACTTGTATATATGTTTGATATTTGGATCGGTAATTTCTTACAAACTTTGTATCCTTGTCATTTTACTTATCCAACGTCCAATTACGTGTATTCTATTTTTTGTTTTTTGACCATCAAAAATTCAAAATCATATTCAATTAATCCAATAAATAGAATAATTTTTTTATATAAAAAAATTTGAACATGTATAAAGTTTTTTTTTTACAATATATTTATATATTAATCTTTGGTCATTTTATAATTTTTATTATTTTTAATAATAATTAGATTTTTTATTTTTGTTATGTTGCTTTTTCTGGTAGTGACACATGGTATTTTATGTTATACATTATTTTTAATGGCGAAACTAACAAATGGACTCAAAGTGAATACGGAATAATAGTTTAGATACCTAATTCGAAACAATATATAATTTAGAGGGTTATTATACATGGTTTTGAATAAGATGAGATTTGTCGATACTATAAAGGCATAAAAACAAAAGGAAATCGACCGGAATTGACACCTTGATGATTGCAAAGCAAATGTTAACTATGTTGCATATACTATATTTTAAAACAGCTGGTTTGGTCCAACGTGTTACTAAAAAATTACATAAAATTAGAGCAAATTAGAAACTATATATATAACCATAAATCCCTTTAATATTTCATCTATAACAGTAAAGTCCGACAAAAAAATGAAAGTGGTGGCATATACATGGATGTTACTCTCTATGTGCCTTTTGGGGCATCGTCTCATAATTTATGGTGAGGCCAATGAGGCTCAATTCCTCGGTAACTTCCTCAAGTCCCGATTGTCGAAAAAACCATCTCCGGCTGTTCATTTCTCGGCACGGTTTGATGTAAACACTGGGTATCCTCCCATCCAGCCTCAGGATGGATCCATGGAAGCCGATAAAATCAGTGCATTGCCCTGACAACCTGACGGTGTCGATTTTAACCATTATTCAGGATATGTCACTGTTGATTCCAAGGCTGGTAGAGCCCTTTTCTACTATTTTGCCGAGTCCCCCGAGAACTCTTCCACAAATCCTTTGGTTCTATGGTTCAATGGAGGTACGATTCATTGATCATTCATCCGGTTTACACTAGACTAGTACAAGGCCAGACTTGAACAAAGAATGTTGGTTTATTTTCGGATGATTTCAGGACCAGGATGTTCTTCATTAATCGGCGCGATGATAGAATTAGGCCCTTTCAGAGTATACAGCGACGGCAAGACACTTTACCGCAACAATTATGCATGGAACAATGGTCAGCTTCCATCTAATATGTTGCTTTACATTTAAGTAGCTATTATAATAAATTTAACTATGTTTCGGTTCAATTGTGACAGTGGCGAACGTAATCTTCATAGAATCCCCTGCTGGAGTAGGCTTTTCGTATTCGAATACAACCTCGGATTATCAAAATACAGGTGATACAAGCACGGAAAAAGATGCCTACACTTTCCTCCTCAACTGGCTTGAGAGGTTCCCTCAATATAAATCCCGAGATCTCTACATTACCGGTGAGAGTTACAGCGGCCACTATGTGCCTCAGCTTGCAAACACTATTCTTCTCAACAACAAGAATTCAAACCAAACCCAAATTAACCTTAAAGGCATCGCGGTATGTTCGAATCAATATTTGTTACTCGAACCTTTTTAAATTTATAAAAATATTCGTATTCGACGTATATTTGAATATATTTTCAGGTCGGAAATGGTTGGATTGATGATCGTACAGGCTATATGGGCCAATTTGACTATCTATGGACACATGCCTTGAATTCAGATGAAACCAACAAAGGAATCCACACCTATTGCCATTATTTCAATTATAAAGATCCAGAACAATGTGAAAACTTCATGAACATAGCCTATGCTGAGCCTGGAAATATTGACAAGTACAACATTTATGCCCCACTGTGTCCATTAGATTCTTACTCATCGATAAAAAGCCCATCCGGTTCGGTAAGTCAATACTCGTATCCCGTGAGTATCCGGTTCGGATTATTCATCTACATAGTCATATGATTCTCGTTTCAGGTATACAATTTCGATCCATGCTCAGACGACTACATGTTCTCTTATTTGAATAGAGCAGATGTTCAGACAGCTCTCCATGCAAAGGTTACAGCATGGGATCTATGCAAGTAATTATACCAGTGATATTGTGTTGGCATTCATTTCATTTTATAATGTAAATGTAATCATATTATATTATACCACTCAGCGGGTCAATTCACTGGACTGATAGCGCTGTAACTATTTTACCCGTTATCAAGAATCTCATGACAAATGGTATCAGAGTTTGGTTGTACAGGTAAAGCCTCGATTATTTTTGTTGATGTTTCGTTCAATTGATTCGTATAATTATTTTTAAAAAGTGGCATTTGTTACTATTGAAATTCATGGGTTTTTTTTTTTGCAGTGGCGATGTAGATTCAGTTGTTCCAATTACCTCAACGAGGTATGGAATAAACAAACTCAAGCTTCCCATCAAGACTGCTTGGCGTCCATGGTCCACCGACGACGAGGTAAAAAAATAAAATCGAAAAGTTTTACACTATATCAACGGATTCATACTATATATACCGAAAAGTAATGTTCATATTTTGTACGATCCATCTCGAGTTATAACTTCTTTTGTCGAAACTATTATTAAAGGTCGGAGGATATGTGGTGGAATATGAGGGTCTGACATTGGTGACGGTGAGAGACGCCGGCCATTTAGTTCCAAGCTACCAACCAGCTCGTGCTCTTACCATGATTTCCTCGTTCCTTGGAGGAGCTTTGCCTCCACCATGATCATTTCAGACCAATAGTTGAACATGTTTATGTTATTGCTCTTCTTTCTCAATTTTCAGCTAATAATTACGGTATATGAGACAAACATATTGTTCGAATAACCCATGATTGCAACGTGCATTAATAAATTTGAGCCAACAGTTTTATATGCAGTATTATTTAACTTTGAAATTTAATTTTATGTTGTAAGACAAAATGGGTTCAATTTAGATTCGAGAATTTGTGAAAGCGTTTTATGTTTCTTACATTCCTCATACACCAAGAAAAATGCCATACTAGAATGCAACAAGACATTTATTCACACGAGGTCAAATTTAGACATTACTCACCCATACTAAGATTTAAGTCTGAATCGAAGATTCACACGTGATATTTACGTAGGATAGTTTTTAGGATTTTGGTTGTTTTAATATTTTAAAATTGGGTCATTGCGAGTTCAGATCCTTTCATGTAGGGATGAAAAGAGGGGTTGGAGGGAGCGGCCGTCCCCTAAAAATTTAAAATTCGTATATGATTTTAATTTTTTTTATTTTTTATGTATTTTTATTGAAAATTTACTTTTTCCGCCTAAAATTTTATAAGTTCGCCTCTCGTAGAATTTTATAGGTTCGCCCCATAACAAAAATTTATGCGCTGCTTTCATGTTTAGATCATCTAATAATGTTCAACGACGGAGCCAAATGGTTGGTGGTAAGGGTGAGCATTTGATCAAGTCGAGTAAAAAAATTTTGAGTTAGTCGAGTTGACAAGTCCTATTTTGTAACTCAAACTTTGTTTGAAAATTTTCCGATTGGTGTCGAATTTATAAAATTTGAGTCGAGTTATTGAACTTCTGTACAAATTTAATTGTAATTATTTATAGTGTTATAGTATGGATTGATTACAATTTAAACGACTTCGAAGGTAAAACTAATACAATTAAATTGTAGAGGTAAAATTACTTATTTGGGTTTAGTTAATGGGCAAACTTACTCCTTAAGCCTTACAAAATTAAATTGATGGCTTGATATTTAGATTATAACCTCCATTTTATTATTGTTTATGTTGAGGACCTAGAGTTTCATCTTGACTTCATCCCTAGTCATGTTTGTTTTGAATTCTTTTTTATTTTGAGGTAAAATCGTTTTGGTTCGGGTCAATTCAAGTTTAGATTGTTTGACTTTAGAATCATTATTGAATTAAAATCGAGTGCATAATTGATAAAAGTAATTTTTTAATTATTATTATATTGTCTAAATTATCTAAAGTCTCAAATCTCTAAATCGGAGGATATTATACTTAACAAAACACAAATCCATTAATTCTTGAATATTACAACAATATAAATTGAGTAAAGACTTGATCAACATTATTGTTGTTGTTGTTTGTAGTATAGGAGGTTTACCTAATAGGTTGAGAAATCTAAAATATTTAAAAAATAATACACAAATGCATTTAAGTTTTCTTTTTTTTTTTTGAATAGACAAATGCATTAAGTTGTATAATATTTTTAGTATAATTATAGATATTTGATTCATTAGTTGACTACGATAAAATTTATAATAAAAATAATTCTCTCAAATCAATTTATTTTATTTTTGACGCTATAATTTAAATTTATGAATTTATTTAAAAATTCTAACATTTCATCTCGTACGAAGTTTTTTTTCTTACAAACAACATAAATTTGGACATTTAGATAGTTGAGTTTAAATGGCAACCAACCACTTGTAAGCTGTAACGGAGAGTTCGTGGAGGGAGCCGTTACTCGGTAACCGTTGCATTTACCTTTTTAACCTTTTATTCTGCTTTTAATGCCAATTAATTTCTTTACTTTTCCATCCCTTAAAAGGTAATAATACCCCGAACAACGGTTTTATAAATATGACGCAGCAAACACGTTTCCCGATTTGCCCCTCAAGTGCATTGGCGCCACTACTTTAGCCTCTCCCTGTCCCTAACCAAAATATTTTGATCACCCTTCGAATATTAACCGAACCGACCGACTTGAGTTTTATTAATATAACAAATTTGATTAAATATCAGTTGATTTGATTAAAATAATACATATCATGTATTAAAAATGGTCGTGTTTATCAATTTAATTGGTGATTTGAATAATAAACAATAGATCGGTTTAATCATTTTAATTGAAACTGTAATAAATTGAATTCGATTTAATTGATCGAGTGGGGTAAAATGATTTTTCCTTACCCTTGTTGAGAGCATGATAAATATAAGTAGAATTCAAGTTTAAATTTCTAAATCTATTCTAAATTTTGGATCCATTTATTTGTATCAAATCCAAATAATATTGAGTTTGAATTTAAGTTAATTGAATTGTTTGTAGAATGTTTTTTTAATAATTGTAGAATAGTTAAATTCGTTAAAAATTTGTTTTTAATAAGTTTAAAACGGATAATACATTAAAATATCTGAATTCTCCATTGAGGGTATTATAGTCATTTCGTTACTCAAAAATTACCTTCTTCTCCACTGAACTTTTATCTTCGTCTCTCTGCTCAAATGATGAGACAAAGTCCATCCCTTTTTCTCTCTCTATCTCTACACCTTCCAAAAGCCTCATAAACCCTCGTTTCTTTCGAAGCTCGAAGAAGGAAAGCTGAGTTTTTTAGCCGAGTTGGAAACGAACGAGATGGCAACTCAGCTCCCTGACGATTTCAAGTGCCCAATCTCTCTCGAGATAATGTCCGACCCGGTTATCCTTCCATCGGGTCACACCTTCGACCGAGCATCAATCCAACGCTGGCTGGACGCCGGGCACCGGACTTGTCCGGTTACCAAACTACCCTTGCCTGAACACCCTTGCCTCATCCCGAACCACGCCCTTCGCTCCTTAATTTCCAACTATACCCTCGTCGCTCCGTCAAAGTCACAGCCTTGCCCTCAGCCCCAAACCCTCATCTCCGCTCTGACCTCTCCGTCATCCCCTCTCGAAACCAAGCTCAACTCGCTCACACAGCTCGCTAGACTCACGAAACATGACTCTGCACTTCGCCGGAAGCTAACCGAGTGGGGAGCAGCCCCTGCGGTTCTCAGGTGTGTCGACTCGGATGATTCGAATTTACTGGAAAAGGCGCTCTCTTTACTCCTTAATCTCAGCCTAGACGATGATAACAAAGTGGGTTTAGTCGCAGAAGGCGCGGTTAACCGGGTCGTCAAGGTCTTGCGTCTCGGGTCACCCAATTGCAGGGCCATAGCTGCAACGATTATAACGAGTTTAGCCGTTGTGGAAGTCAATAAAGCGACGATAGGAGCGTACCCGGATGCGGTTCCGGCATTGGTTTGGCTTCTGATTTCAGGGAAAGCAAGGGAAAAGAAAGAAGCAGCAACTGCTCTTTATGCAATCTGTTCATTTGCTGATAACAGAAGGAGAGCTATCGATTGCGGGGCGGTGCCGATACTGATCGGATTATTGGATTCCGGCTTGGAAAGGGCAATTGAAGTGTTGGGACTATTGGTGAAATGTAAAGAAGGGAGAGAGGAAATGATGAAGGTTAATGGGTGTGTTAAGGTTTTGGTTCAAGTTTTAAGGAATGGGAGTTCAAGGGGAATTCAATATGGATTGTTTACATTGAATTGTTTGTGTAATTGTTGCGAAAGGCTTTGTTTCGAAGCGATGAACGAAGGGGTTGTGGAGATTTGTATGGGGTTAATGGTGGCAGAGAACGAGAAGATAAGGCGATACACTTCGAGTTTGGTTCAGACTCTGAGCGACAATCATGCCATCGGATGAATCGAAAAAACTTTTGGGGTCGGATACGGAGGTGAGTTGTTGTTAGTCAGTTCACAGTTTGATTGTACAATAGGAAACACATATTAGATTTTTGTATCCATGTATATCTGAAATAAAAGGGGACACATGGTTGAAGGGGGGGGGAGGGCTTGTTGTTCTACCTTGTTAGATTTCCTTGTGTAAAAGAAAAAAAAAGTTTGAAATTTTTGTTACTTCAATCATAAATCATAATTGTGTATTGATTTAGAAATTTTCTTATTGATTCATGCATGTCTGCCATGTCTTCGATCCCCTGCCGATTTGGAAACTTGTTAAAAGGAATTGGAAAATACACTTCAAGCATTGAACTTTAGCAATGGTATACTTTGATAAGTCACCATAGTGTTTGTTTGATAATTTGCATGTTGCAACCATTTGAATGAGATTTGATACATTCTTTCACTTGTTTGCTAGTTTCTAATGTTGTGATTGCTTAACTATTTATAGGTTCTAAATGTTGATTAACTAATATGCATGCCCGAAGTGGTCGTTACGATTTTGACACTCGGCCTCTCGGTGTAGGAATTCGTCTCCAAGAATAACTTGGATTGTGAAGATTGTAATGTGGCCAAACTTGCACCTTTACACTTTTTCTTGTTAAGCATAAGAAGAAAAGCATATCTTACCTTGATTTAGACTTTAGTGTATATAAATAGAAATGGATTATGTGCTATGCCCATAATAGATATTGTAGGAACAAGCTAGGGATGCTGAGCGAGCAAAACAACTGTTGTTTGTGCAAACCTAGTAATTTTTTAGATAGCCATATCCTAGTGGTGTTGTGTTAGTCTCTCTCCCTATCTACATGAGAAGCTGATTTGTTCGAGCAGCTCGATATCGACTTCAAGGGTACACGGTAGCTTTGTTTATACAATCCGTTCTACCTTGGTCCGGTTCGTGTCATGATCTTAGAGAAGAGTCATGAATCATACACCGGCGGTGTATGTCTGAACAAAACATGGTATTGTGATTTGCGACACTCAACATGGTATGTCTGAATTTGGGTTACTAATTTTTTACTTTCTGTAAAGTGAAAATGATGGAGAATACATTTTAGGGAATTTGTGGAAGCATGCGTTTTAAAAGCAAAATTTGTAAAAGAAAAGAAGGGCACCAATTAGCCAAAGTGCAAATGTCTAGTGAAAGAAGCAAAGTTTGTGTCTTTACTTTCTCAATTCATATTTTCTTATATAACTACCGATATCCGACTCATCGGTCGGTCGACTAATCTAAATCAAATGTTACACAAATCTATTATGAGAGCAATCCTCTTCATCTAATTCATTTCATTCACAGTATTTAGATTCAAATTTCAGACCATGTTTGAGATCTAATTTCACTCCACTAATCTGTAGTTGATTAATATATTTTCCGTTGAAACATTATATTATTATAAAAAAGAAAGTTGTCTTTGTCGGTCCAATCCAACAAGCAGTACATTTTTTTTTTACTTTATAATGTTTAATATGTATAGTTCTTCTTTTTCTTTTGTTTGATGGCGACATAGCCCCAAGGAAACAAAACCAAATCATGAAACAAAGGGAGCTTTGTCTAGTGTAAAGGCAGCACCAGAGAGGGCGCAAATCCTGCTCATTTCTTTTGTTTTTTATTTGACGAACTTTAATTGCAAATGTGTAATCTCATATTTGTTGAATCTCTTGTCATTTGGTTGGTCTTTTGGGCCTAATAGGTCACCGACAATAAGCAATGGGCTTGTGTTTATAACTTAGCCTTTGGGCCTTGGTATAAGTGTTTTAGGGCTAAAGTTAGGAATACTCTCACAGAAAGACTTACTCTCGATTTATAAGTATACGTTATTTTTATCTATTTTTAGTGTATATGGTGTGATTTTATAGTAGTATTTATTTTTTAAGTTATTTGATAATCCATATGTATTTTGTGGACAAATTGTTTGAATCCATATTTCTTAGGGATAGCAATGTTTGCTTTTTTTTTTATTGAAACCACTTAGAGCTTAGACGGAACCAAGGGCGAAGCATGATATTAGGTCGAGGGGGCAAAGTATAACTAACAAAAAAATAGGGGTAAAATCAAAATAAACTAAAATTAAGGGCAAAGTCAAACTAAACTAAAATTAGGAGGTCTAAATAGGTAAATATTCATATATATATTTTTTAAAAATAAAAAATAAGAGGGGCAGTGGCCCAGGACAAAGCATAGCTCCATCCCTAGACGGAACTATGATTGGGGATGAGGTAATACATAAATATTTGAAAATAGGGGACAAATGTTTAATTTATTCATTTTTTTTTTTTGAAAAGTGAAACAATTTGTTGTGTGTGGGGAAGAGCCCCTCTCAGTTGCAACGTAAATCCATCACTAACTTGAAAGGTTCAGAAAAAAAAAACATATATATGTTGAAACAATAAACATAAACTAAGTGGTGACGATAACACTCGTATAATCTTCAACAGATATAATTACAAAAGAAAAATCATCCATCAAAATCTGAGTCAATATCTAAACTAACCTAATCATGAACCACAAGGAGACATTGAACTTATGGCCATGGAAAAAGAAGAGAAAGATTGAACAGTGCAAAAGGCAAAGTGAGTTAGGAGCAGCTTAATGTTTTTAATCATCCAAAACGTGCATTATAGGGTACATCAGCTCAACAAAGAGTCGTGGACTCCAACATCAGCTCTTTTGACCGTGGAGGCAGTTTTTATGGAAGTTTACCAGCAGTTCAAAAGTGTATAATTTAGTGGTGAATCCAACATGAAGCAAAAAAGCGTCCATGTTACAACCAATCCCATGAAGCTAAATGCCATACCAAGCACCAAAAAGCAGGCCGAATTATAGCCATGATTATGGAGTAGAAGGTTGTGATAAGCTCTTGGGATTTGAGTTATGGACGTTTGGTTCCCCTCCCCACATTGCAAGCAAATGCTAATCTTAACAAGTGGTCAAGGGTTCGATTTTCATTCTGGACGTGAAACAACTCTAGAATTTGTGATCAGCGTTTACCTCTTATATGGACCTATCCTACGATAGAATAAAAAATGACAAATTCTTTCATTTTTTGATTGAACATTAAAAAAATAGTAGTTCAAAATTCTATTTTACAAGAAAATTCTATAATTCTATTAGGTTAAATAAAAAATTGATTGATCATTTGATATAATTACTATGCTTAGTGCGTAACTCGTTGGGTTTTTTAGGCTTAGGATTCAAAAAATAGTAGACTACATTATAAGCTAATTTTTAATTTTAAAATTAGTGAAATTAAACTTTAACTCATTCGATTCTTGTGATTTTATATTTTTCAATATTTTAGAGTTAATCAACTAACTCTCCTCGTAGCTCAATCTTAACTCTATAATTGGTTTTCATGGGATAGACAAGAAGTTTTCTAAATTTGAAACCGGTCTTCTTAAGACAATTTTCATCAAAAGAAGTGCAAAACAAGTGAAATGCAATGATGAAGCTCACCCAAACAAAACATGAACAAAGAGTGCATACAAAGTAGAGCAATGTGGAAGATGGAACACAATCAAATAACACCAACAGCATTAATAAAAGTATGGGATATTGTAATAATGGGTATTAGGCGAATACAAAGGGTAAAATTTTGATACACATGTTGTGTCTGTATATTTACACTATAAAACTTAAATTTTAAATTCTTAATCTCAACCCTAAAAAATTAAACCCTAAACCTTAAATCCTAAAATCTAAACACTACCCTTAAATTCTAAATTTTATAATCTAAACCCCTAAACTTTAAACCTTAACCTCTAAAACTAAAAAACACGTATAAACTAAAGTTTACACGGCATGTGTATCAAAGTTTTTTCATATACAAAAGCGTAAGCAGGATGAAAATAGAAGCCGTGAGGGTGTTGGTATCAGCAAGAAATATTAAAAATATGTTTCGAGTCCTTATACTCTTTGTATAATTAAATTCAAATCATTCTACTTTAATTTTTAGGAATTTAATCTTTTTTATTTTCAAATTTAAAATATAAGTCCTTTTATGTCCAGTGATGTGAATTATTGAAATAGAAAAAAAAAACTAACTTGATAGCTCTGCAATAAAAAAGAATGACGTCGTAATGAACCCAAATTTAACATTTTTTTTTTAATTTTGTACACAAAATAAAATTTTAAATTCGAAAAGTAAAAGGACTAAATTCTTGAAAATAAAAATAAGAAGGCTGAATCCTTAACGTAAGAAGAGTGCAGGAACTTAAAAACATATCAGCAGGCTTCAAGACAAAGGCCATTGCTAGCAATTCTAGATTCCTCTAGATTGCAGACAAGGTGACAACATTAAAACTCCCGGACAAAACAAACCTAGAATTAATTTAATCTCATAAGGTTAGCAGCCAAAAAAGAAACACAAGAGGACTATATATGTGGGGATTCTCCAAAATAGCCCTCCTACATCCTAAATTTCCCAAAATAGCATCCAAAATTCTATATTTCCCGGAGTAGCACCATTACAATGAACTTGCCGCTAGGGGTGAGCGTTCTATCGAGTCCAGTTGAGTCAAAAAAATTCGAGTTATTCGAGTTAAGGCATCATATTTTACAACTCAAACTTAATTTGAAATTTTTTCGATTCGAGTCGAGTTTTCGAGTTCCTATACAAATTTAATTGTAATTATGTATCATGTTATAGTGCGGTTTGATTCTAATTTAAACGACTTTCTCTAACCATATAAGATATGCATATATATATATATATATATATATATATATTTCTTCATCTTATTTTTCACATGTATAAATAAGATTTGTAATGTTATTTAATAATAAAAAAATTCATCTAAACTTCTATAATATAGTTATAATGTTATTTTTAAATAAGGAACTTTTGGAGATAAAGTATTGGTGGGAGTATAAATGAGTCAATAATTTGATGTGAAGAAAAACTTTACAAAAAAATTCAGTTGAATGATTAAATTGAATAAATTATAAAGTTAAGGACTAAATTACAAAAAAATTATTAAAAATATGAATTGAAGTTACATACATATTATATAGTGTAAGTGAATCATGTGGTTTAATTTTGGTCAAAAACAGACTTAAAACGAAAGATGAATTGAAGAAATAGGAAATTATTCAAAATTGAGGGGCTAGATTGAAAAATATGAAATTTATTTTAAAAATATGAATTGAAGCTAAATATGCATTCTACAGTGATTTAGGAGCATGTGGCTCAAATTTGGTCAAAAACGAACTTAAAACGAATGAGAGATTGAAGAAATGAGAAAATCATACAAAGTTGAGGGGATATTGCAAAAGGATGAAATCTACTTTCAAAAATATTAGTTGAAGCTAAATAGATATTTTAAATTGTTTTAGAACATGCTATTCATATTTGGTGAAAAATGACTTAAAATGAAGGAGAAATTGAAGAAAAATGAAATCGGGGACTAAATTGCAAAACTATAAAATTCATTTTTGGGTCTTTTGAGTTGAGCAAATTTCATCTCGACTCGAACTCGAATAACTAAAAATTAAAAAAAATTGAGTCGATTCGAGTTTTGCTCACCTCCACTCGCCGCACAAGCACGACGAGTTTAAAAAATATTAATTTTTTATTAGAACTCTCCTTATATCCACGATAAGTTCCATTTTTTTGCACATATCGGTTTAAAAATTTAATCATGTAATTAATCTAATTCTAAACTGAATTAGTCGTGCATGCATGGCAAATTTCATCTGGGTTAACGACATTTTAACGAAAAACGATAAAACATAATGAGCATGTTTAGGGTTTTTCAAACTAGGTTTTTTAGTTTCCTATATTAGGGTAAAACGGTAAAACATAGAACTCGCCGTGCATTCAAAATTTGGTAATTATTTTTTTTTTTAAAAATTGTGTCAGAGACATTTAAAAAATAATTAAATTTTTGTAAAAGTTTTGTAAAGTTTGGGTTATAAATTATATTAGTGACATTTAAAATTTGTAATACTTTTGAAAAGTGTTTATTAAAAAATAATTTTTAAAAATGTGTAAAATATCTAGTATTGTAAGTAAAATTTATTAATTGTATTTAAATATAAAAATACTTTAAGTAGGTAAATAATTAAATTTAATCGTTCCCTCCGTTCCACGAAAATATAAATAATTAAATTTAAGAAATTTAAATATTTAATTTAAATAATTAATTTCAATATTATAACTCATTATGTTATTTATGCAGTGGTGAAAAATTAGAGTGAAGTTTCATACTAAAATTTCTGTAATGATGCTAGTCTAAAAAATATAGAATTTTGGGTATTATTTTGAGGAATTTAGGATGTAAGGGGGCTATTTTTGCGATTCACCCTATATAGGTATGTATGTAAGTATGTAGAACATAAGCAGGCGGCTGGAACCCTCATGACAACAGGACTCACGTATTCTGTCATACCATCAATAGTTGACTTTGACGATTCTAAATTGGAAAAAAACAAGAAATTTTCCCATGACTTTCATATTCCACATTGTACCAAGGGTGACCATGAATATATATTTCAAGTTCAACAAAGTTAGGGTTAGAAAGTTAAAAGCTGCAAGCAATTGACTATGATTTCTAGAATCAATTTCAAATATATTTTTTAGGGTAAAATTTTGATACACAGACTGTATAAAATTAATTTTACACATGCATGTGTATTTACACTATAAAAACTCAAATTCTAAATTTCTAACTCTAACCCTAAAAAACTAAACCCCACACTCTAAACCCTAAACTCTAAATTCTAAACCCTACAACCTAAACCCCTAAACCTTAAACCCTAAACTAAAACTCTAACCCCTAAAACTAAAATGCACGTGTAAATTAAAGTTTACACGGCCTGTATATCAAAGTTTTTTCTTATTTTTTATACATTTCAAATATATATATATATATATTATATTGTATATAATATAAATAAATTTAATGATGTTGACCCTAGAATCCATAAGTTAGAGGAATAAGCTCCAATAGTTATTATGTCCATAAACAATGGATCTAAACCTCAAAAAAAGAAAATTGACATCAACTAATCTTTATAATGTATATTTATATTTAAACCAAATTCCCCTGAATTTTCCTAAAAAGGGCGCTTGACAAAAGAAAATTCCAAATATATTTCCGGAAAATGCCACTATAAATAAAGGGGGCTTTCTTTCTGTGTTCTCAACTCATCTGCTGAAAACAGAACATTCCCATTAACCAAAAAAAACTTTAGATAAGCAAAGGAATCAGAGCTAACCAAGAGACAAAATGGTTGCCAAAGTCTACATTGTGTAAGAATTCTAATCTTGTTTCTTTGGGTTTGAATCCAAACTGGAATCTGTATCTGTAGCTAAGTTTCTGGTCTTGCTCTGTTTTATTCTTGCACTTTTTCCCATCAAGTTTCGTTCTTATTTGTTGTTCCCTAATGAATCATCGGATTTGGGTTCTGGGGATTGTTTTTTTAGCTCTTATTATTTAGTTTATACTTTCTCTTCTCTGTTAAATGGAGTTTCAGCTATGTATGATTCTGTTTTGTTTCCATATTTCTCTGAAAGAAAGAGGAATATTTATTGGTGAGTTCTCTCAGTTAAAATCCAAAAATGTCATTTATTAGGTCTTTTAGTTGCGTTTTTCAGATTTTTTTTTACTAATTCAGATTGATGTACGTCGTATACCTAATTTTAGCAGATGAGTCTTCCCACGGAGATTTTCTGCATACACAAAACAAACTCCAAAGTAAAAATATCAAGCTACTTACTATTTGGACTAACCTCATTTGTTTTTCTCGATAAAATACATGTTCATTTTATGGTCCATACTCAAAAATTATAATTCAATCTTTAAACTTCCAATTCAAATTCTCTTTAGAAGAACAATGTATAATATCCTTGCACCATTGGTCAACAATGTCATCTTTTAGTTGATGACAATAAGGACTAAGCACCAGCCGTAGAATAAACAGAACACAAAAACACAATAGAAAGTGATTAGGTCAAATTTTGTTATTAGTCCCTGTACTATTCATTTGATCATTTTTAGTCCTATATACAGAAGAAAACTCTTCCTCAACTATTGTGTCCCTTCAAACACTTTAATTGAAGCATTTTGGGTTGTCTGATTTTCTTTATTGTAATTGGTTTTTTGATTTGATAAATTTCCTGCCAGAAGTTTTGCTAAATGGCTATTATTGCAGCTACTATTCCATGTATGGACATGTTGAGAAGCTGGCCCAGGAGATCAAGAAAGGAGCTGAATCTGTTGAGGGAGTAGAAGCCAAAATTTGGCAGGTTTGGTTATCTTACAGAGTTCAGTCTATTTCGGATTTGGATCATTCGAAATTCGAGTCATTTCGAATCAGGATATTTGATGGATTTGTTGGGAATCTTGCAATTGCAAGTATAATTTGGACTATCTTATATGATTATTGAAGCTAATATTGGCAACTGGGGACCATGACAGGTAGCAGAAACACTACCGGAGGAAGTTCTTGGAAAAATGTATGCACCACCAAAGACCGACGCCCCAATCATTACACCAGACGAGCTCGCCGAGGCCGATGGTCTTCTTTTCGGCTTTCCTACTAGATTCGGTATGATGCCTGCGCAGTTCAAAGCCTTCATCGACTCAACTGGTGGTCTATGGAGAACACAGGCCCTTGCGGGCAAACCGGCTGGGCTTTTCTACAGCACTAGCGCCCAAGGAAGTGGACAAGAGACTACTGCGTGAGTAAATTTGCACCAGTTTTACCATTTTCAAAGGATCAAAATTTCTAATTGGTAACCTTTTTTTTATCTTTTGGCAGCCTAACTGCAATCACTCAACTCGTTCACCACGGTATGGTTTTTGTGCCCATTGGATACTCCTTCGGTGCCGGTATGTTCGAGATGGAGCAAGTGAAGGGTGGAAGCCCTTACGGTGCCGGAACTTATGCCGGGGATGGCACGAGACAACCATCTGAGCTCGAGCTAGCACAAGCTTTCCACCAGGGGAAGTATTTTGCTGGCTTTGCAAAGAAGCTCAAGAAAACAGATTGATGACATTTCACTGATCAAATTACTATATTTTCAGCTTTATAAACATGTGTCGGTTTTGTTTTTCCCATTTTCATTTTACTTGTTCGAGACCTCGGTCTCCATAGAATAAAACATATATTTGGGCCGTTTTCTGTTTTTGGGCACGAATGCTGTATTCATTGAAGCCCTTTTTGTCAATTAATAAGTGGAAGATCAAGTTATTGGTAATACATCGAAAAATAGAAATCAACCAACCAATCTTTTTTCATTTATGTTATCGATGTAGGCAACAAAACAATATAAAGAGGGAGATGGAATGAACATTGTAGCAACGTATTTTATTATAATCAAACAAATGATAAGGGCGAAAAAAAAAATCACAAGGTAAAAGTATATCATTTTAGGTTGTGTGATAACATTTTAGGTTCCGTGTTAACATTTCGATTTTTATCCTTCAGTTATGTTGTTGTATCCTAAACTCACCCATATGAAAAACTCAGAACAAAACAAAAATCTACTCAAATATATCTAGAAAAATTGTCTATTTATTGGAATAAAGTAACCTTGCATATAAAAAATTCTACTCAAGTCAAGTTTCTTATTCTTCATCGAACGGAAAAGTACACTTCCACATGGATTTTAACTCCTTCGTACCGACTGAAGATACTAGCGGAGGATACAAGTGAAGGGTACCGGCGGAGAACACCAACAGAGGATATCAGTCGGAGGACATCAGAGCGCAGATGACCAAAATTGAACTTGGGTCAAACATATTGGTATGTTGGGTTCCTTTGATTGATCAAATCAAACTTTCAATAGACAACTTTTCTTGATATATTTGAAAATACCCTTAATGATTAGAAATAATACATCTCCATTGAAAGAGGAACATTTCCAAGAGAACAAAGAGCCTCACTGACAAAACAAGAGAAAAAAAGTTGGCGACAAAGCTATTCTTTTCCCAATCGATTCACCACCCAAAAATAAAAAAGAATATATATATATATATATATAATAATGGTGTAACCATACTTCCTTGGAAGGCTATTATAAGCCATATGGTTTGATTCGTACAAGATTATATTCAAAGGAGCGAAAAGAAAAGACCCTTTTTTTCAATGGGGGAAGAAGGAACTTGTACAAGAAGATTTCAAATGTTTGAGTTTTCCTTTGATTAGGCAAACAAGAAAAAGTGATGTATTGATCATCACGATGAGACTCATATACTTTATTAACATTCAAAATATTGATGCTTTCATGCTTTTCCTTTAAGGTATTCCATTTTATGTTCCTTTGTATTTTAGGAACCTTGTATGGAAAAAAACAAATATACACATGACGACCAAGTTTGTACTGTGATAAAAGACATCGTTTTAGTCTTAGTTGATATTAAAACTCGAATTCGATTCTGAACAGTCATTTCTCTTTACGATCGGAAGAAATTGTAGCAGACCTTTCTAAAAGTACTTTGTTTTATGACATAACTACAAAATAAGTGCTCAAACTACGTCTCTATTTTGCAATAGGTGCTTAAAATATTTTTTTAGCTGAAATATGTGCCTAAAGATTCATTTTTGGTTGAAATAGGTGCTAAAGTAAGTGTTTCATTTGACTTTAAAACAAGCTAAAAAATGAAATTTTAAGCACCTATTTCAGCTAAAAATGAAATTTTAAATACCTATTTCAGCAAAAAAATTATTTTAAGTACCTATTATAAAAAATATAATTTAAACACTTATTTTATAGTTTAACTTTATTTTATTTAAAAATAATCACTTGTCACCGGCTTAGTTTTAAAAAGAGCGCCTAGGCGCGCTTAAGGCGCTAGGCGCAGCTGAGCAACGAAAAAAAAATGCCTCCTAAGGTCAAGGCGAGGCCACATACATCAGGCGACGGTAGGCGCGCGCTTTCGATGCTTTTTGATGGGCGAGAGGCGAGAGGCGCCGCGCCTTTAGGACTTTTGGGATGTTGACGAACAAAAGTCTGAGTTGAAGAAGAAGATCAAGAGAAGTCAAACTCCTGACTTTTGAAGAAGCAGAAAAATCACATTTCTTGGTTTTTGAACCTATTTTTTATTTTCTTGTTTATTTTACTTTCCTATCATTTATTTTATTTTGAACCTTGTGCTGGTGGTGGAAGGCTGTCAGATAGCTTTACTATTTTAATTTCTTTTTCTTAATATATTATAAAATTGAAAAAAAAATATAAGCCCTTTGTTCATAAAAATTAGGATTTTTTCTTCATTATCTTTTTATTATGATTTTGTTATTATTATTAATTATTTCTATGAAAATTATATTAAATTTTGTTATCCAAATACTTATTCTAGATCAAGAAGTCAACATTAATATTAATTTTAATATAAATCAATATAATAAAATAAGATTTATTTTTAAATATTTATTTAAATAAAATATTAAAATTACATATTTAAATAATATAATTTATTAATATTTTAATATATTTTTTAATATTTTTGAAATTTACATATAATTAAAATATTTTAATCTCTTAGCATTTATAATATAATTATCATGTTTTTAAGTATAAAATACGTTCTAAAGTTTTATTATAATTTTTTAAGATAAAAAGTGTCACACCTACAAAAAACGATCGCTTTCGCCTACCGCCTTGCGCCTTTTTAAAACTAAGGTCACAGGTGATTCTTCAATATTAAGCTTCCTTACATTTGATTTAGTAAGCCCTTTAAATTGTTCTCTATGATATTTATTATTATTATTATTATTGTTATTATTATCTTTGACATTACCTACTAAACTTGCATAATATCTTGTGATTAGATATAGGAACCGGTTGAAAGCAACAATTTGAGAGGAAATAGTTTTCAAATGGATTCTCTTGTGATCTGTCATGTCGAATTGATCAATTCTGAAGTACAAAAAAAGTTTATGAATTTGAAAGTTTTGCACGATTGCTCTAAAAAAAACTAATATTGGATACTGTAATACACTATATATTTTATTCAGCTGAACTGAATATGATGGGGAAACAATTCTCTGAGAATTCCATTTGCCCCACATGTCTTTATTAACTTTAATGTTACTGTTGATACAGTATTTGATGACACTGGTGAGAGGAAATTTACTACTAAATCGAATCGCGTTCATCCTAGGAGACACATGTTTAAATCACTTTGTTTACAAGTGTATACACATTGTCAAAGAGTTAAGAATATTTATGAACATATACTACTTTGTAATCACCTTTAGATTATTCAAAAAAATAATTGTTTTATTCATAAGGTTCGGGTGGTTCTTCTCCAAGCAAGATAACTTTCTAACGGCAAGTAGGATGAACCTCATCCAAACACCCCACTGGTTCCATTAGTACTTACTATGATTGGTTTTATTGATTTTTAATTTTAAATGAGTAATTATTTATAAAATAAAAAGTAAATCACATATTTCCTTTGTTCTCAAATGTATCTCTGAAAGTTCGTTCTCAATGGATAATATCACTACACCAAGGTACAGCGTTTATTTAAAAAACGTCGCAGTTTTTCGTAGCATTTTTAAATACAAACGCCACCAAAAATAGATTTTTCGCGGCGTTTTTAAACACAAACGTAACTAAAAACAGTTATCCGCGGCGTTTGTAAACACAAACGCCACTAAAGAACAGGTTTTTCGCGGCGTTTGTCCACACGCGCCGCTATAGTCCATAACTTTTGGCGGCTTTTTGGTAATCAAACGCCGCTATATATCTTGACATGTTGCTGCGTTTTTCTGCACACAAACGCCGCGAACTGTTGCGGCGCTCTTTCTTTAGTGCCTAGAAAATTTTTAGCAGCGCTTAAAAACGCCGTTATGAGGTTAAAAAACGCCGCTCATGTTTTGCTGTGGTGTATTGGCTTATAAGAGTATCGTTACTATTGCCTTATGCTTGCTTCTATTGGTGTAGGGATAAAGTTGATGGAATTCCACATTACAGCTGACGAAATATTATGCTAATAAACAGTGGAGCTAAAGCACATAATGATTACAAAAAGAGATAATCAGACATTTATCAAAGATCTTAAATTATTATTCCATTCAACTTGTAATTATATATATCTAATTCATTAATTAATTTGGATAAGATACTACATAAATTTATAATGAGACAATTTTTCTAATTTAATTTACTTCGTTAATATTAGATCACTTATCTTAGGTTTCCATTCTTTTCTCTTTCCAACCCTAAAAGCAGCAACAGTGGGCCGCCCTCTGACTTCCCACTATTTCGTTACAAGAAAATATTATAATAAAAAGAAAAGAAAACCAGTTGCAGACCCAACGAAACTCACTCCACTCACTCCTCCGAGAATTGAACAACAAGAAAATGCAAATACAATATAATAACAATGGCTTTATTCATTGTTGTTGTTGATGAAATGGGTGACTTACATTACATATACATGTATCCAACAGGAACAAAACAGGTTCTTTTAACACCCCACACTTCTGCTAACTTCAGCTACTATAATGTCAACAAACAACAACAATAAAGTTAAAATCCATGTTGATTTCCGCAGAACTTAGCACCTGTTCCTATTGTTAATCACCTCCAAGCTATAATTAACATGTAAGAAAAAACTTGGATTATTGAAACAAACCTATGGTTATCTTCCCTTTTTTATCAAGGGTTGGGTTCCTAATCATTTGCCAGCCCTACATTATACTATCATTCCTGCTTGTGTAGCAGCTGGCCATCTTGTTTTAATGCCCCTTTCTCTTTTTCTTGTAGCTGGACATAATCTATTACTACAGTTGTTGTTGCTGCTTTTTGTCTACCAGAAAGTTGCACCGAGCGTTGGTGTCCAAAAATCAACTGGGGTCTCATTGGCAACTGGGAATGTGCTCGAGACCGGCACTAAACAAAGCCCTCGGCTTCTTAGGTCTTTCAACTTATCACTACTCTGCAAGACAAGAATGAAAGTGCAAATTGGGCCGAATAAGACAATTTTTTACTCGGCAAAAATAATTTATGGAGTATTAAGGTAACCATACAAGCCTAGACCTAAATTGTATGTCTCCTTAAAAATCTCTCTGATACTAATTGGTAGTTATTAACAGCCTAAAAAGATGAGAATTTATAATCAAAGTCTTTTTTTTAATACCTGTTGTTGTATGGGAGTTGCTGCTTGTTTCATATATGGAGTACTTAATACCTGAAATCACGTAAAAATAACATTATTTCTGTTCAAATTTGGAATTCTCTACATAATACTCTTGTCTTTCCTCTTATATTAAACAATACATGTATCAGGTTCAAGTCTCGGCATTTGTGTGTTTTGTTCAAATTTATTTTGATTTTAATCCAGTTTTATGATAATAATAATAAGTCGGACCGTATTAACTGTGAGAAGTATAGGAACATACATTGACTTGATCATGGAGGAACTTGATGTACTCAATGGCTTCATGTAGAACTGATGCAGTATCAGTCTGCAAAAAATGGGTAAAAAATACATATTAACCCAAAGGTGAAGATATATATCAGAAGGTAAAAAAATAATTTACCTTTCCGAAGGGTGAAACCAATTGCTGGAGGGCAGTGATTCGGTCCCCTAGCTTCTCTTTCCTAACCTGATTATAAAAAAAAATACTGTAAATTTCTATCTGTTTCTTTGAATAAACTATCACTAGCTTAAAGGTAGGAAAAATTTATACAGTAATATACCTTAAAAGTTGGTAATGGCGATGGGGTTTCAAGTCTTGGCCTTTTCAATGGAGTTTCAGTACTACTACTACTTCCTTTCTTCTTCACCGTGCCCGAATTTTTTCCAACTCCATCGATGTTTGTCTGTAAAAAAACCAATTCCATGAACACAAAGTAAACCAATTCCAGTGCATGAACAACAAGAAAGTGTGTGCTTTTACCTTTGTCGTCAGGCTGGGGAAATTAGGTTTCTCTTCGAATGGCGGCGACGACGGTAAAAAGCCTGGTTTCGCGTCGGTGGAAGTTGCAGAGGGGTTCCAAAAGGATGTGTTGTTGGAGAACTGCAAGTTACCTGCAGGCTGCTGCTGCTGCTTTGTCAATGGCGCCTGCGGCGGCGTTATGGAAGGGGCGCCGTATGTGGCGGTAGAAGACATGTATTTGATTGACTGGTTGTTGAAAAGTGATTGTTGTTGGGGTACTTGCGGATCTGCTTCGAACAAAGTGTGTATCAGTGTTGATGGACAGTCGTATGAGTCTGAACCCATCGGAAACCCAGCCGGTAATCCTCGGCAACCGTTAATGGAAGAATCTTCTCCGGAATTCAACCTTGAACCGGCATCTTCCGGCAGAATCGAATCATAACACTCGGTTCTTCCGTTGCTCCGGCTGCAAGATAAAACAAGTACATATTCAACAACTTCAAGTTCATATTTAATCATCATACAGACTTCAAATTTATTTAACTTACAACAAACACTGGTTCCAGTCCGAGGCTGAAGACGATGAAAACCCGAAACCCATCATTTCTAAGGTAGAATCTGCTTGCTGCAGCTGAGGCTTATGAAGGAAAACCAACTTGTTAGACCTTGCCTTTATATCCGCCATATCGGCGCCCCATCCGAAGCTTCCGATATCGGCAATCCCCGTCCAGTACAGCGGAGAATTACACCCTGCAAACATGGATTTCACCGGATTCCACCATGTTTCTCCACAAATCCCTGCATGGAATTCTTCTGCCATGTTTCTCACTTTCTTGGGTTGAGTGGGAGCTCTTTCCTGGGGAGATGAACGTTGTTTATATATATGTAATGGAATTATAGGTGTGGTGGAGATGTGTGTGATTTATATATAAGAAATCTGGTTCGAGAGGTGTACGGATTATTGTAATGGAAATTACCAGAAGTTTGTTGACATTTCAAGGGATGATTGGACAAATGGGAGAGACAGCATTTTGATTCCAATTCTTTTAATTATTATTTAATTTGAATAAAGAAATTTAACTTTGTTCCTATTCCTACTTTTCCATTTGAAAAAAAATATGGTAGAAATGGATTTGTTTTTTTTAATAAACAACATTTTTTTAATTTTATTTTAAACCAATATGTGGTTAACAACTCATCGAGTGATTTCAATGATAAAGGACAATATTGTTACTTTTAAATAATTTGAGTTCAAAAAATAAAAATTATTTGTTTTTTTTTGCGCTCTTATGCATGTTCCAACAATAAAAATTAAGTTTATAATTTAGGGTTAGAATTTATGATTATGTTGTATAGTTTAGAGTTATGACTTAGGGTTGACACTTGGTTAAATATAAAAGTGAAAAATACTTTCCTTAACCTGAAATTTATGGAGTACCGGAACTTGACGGTCCCAGCCAAAAAGAATGTATGAATACGAATGTTTTAGACCAGTTTTCTTGCCATATTTTATACTCTTTTAGGCACCATAACGCGTTGAACTTTGTTCACATATTTTAGTTTTTCTCTCCACCTAAGCTTTCTTTTATTGGCTAAAATTAATATATTTAATTAATTATAGACAACGGCGACTTAAATATCAATTTGTTAATTACTCATTTTTTATATTTTTTTATATTTGAGTTGTGATAAAAAATAGGTAAGCTTAAGGGCTTAATAAGCCCTTAAACTTTTACAAAAAATCAATTAAGCCTTTAATTTTTTTTGCACTCAATTAAGCCCTCAAACTCAAAAAAAAAATCAATTAAGCCCCTAAACTTTTTTTGCACCTAATTAAGCCCTCAAACTCAAGAAAAAAAATCCATTTGGCCCTTTGACCAACGTTGACCGTTAAATTTAACGAGTTTTTTTTAAATCTTCTCAACATGTGTCGCAACAGGATAATGTCACTTGACATTTCTAAGAATTTTTAAAAAATTTATAAAAATCCGAAAAAATTCTAAAAATTTTAAATATATAAAAATATGAAAAAATCTAAAAAATATTTTTTCAGATTTTTATATTTTTAATTTATTTTTTATAATTGTATAATAATATTTAATATTTTTAAAATATTTTAATCTTCTGAAAATTATTTTTTATTATTTTAAATAAATTTTAGAAATAAAAATACTTTTATATTTTTAAAATATTTTTTAGATTTCTTTCGGATTTTTATATATATTTTTAAAATTAACGTTTAAAAATTTCTAGAAATGACAAGTGACATTATCCTGTTGCGACACATGCCAAGAAGATTTTAAAAAACCGTTAAATTTAACGGTCAAAGTGCCAAATTGATTTTTTCTTGAGTTTGAGAGCTTAATTAGGTGCAAAAAAAGTTTAAGGGCTTAATTAATTTTTTTGCAAAAGTTTAAGGGCTTATTTAACGGTCACCATTGGTCAAATTGATTTTTTTTCTTGAGTTTGAGGGTTAATTGGGTGCAAAAAAATTTAGGAGCTTAATTGATTTTTTACAAAAGTTTAAGGGCTTATTAAACCCTTAAGATAAATAGTTATTGATGTGTTGTTATGTTCTATTATTATTAATGATGAAGCTTTTGCCCCTAACGTTGTGAATGAAGTAATTGGGTTGAGAGGGTCGTCTTCATAATGAGCTTCTGCAATATTTAATCCGAATTAATCGATTAATAGTTGGATACCAGTAGTTAAACAAAAAAAATGATGAAACTTTTGTCAGTGTTAATTGTTAGTTGTGGTTTTTCTACATTGTCAACGCTGACGTTTGTTTTTATCTGTATCATTTGTTTGAGTTTTTGAATCACATACTTGTATGGTTATGTTGAGTTTTTGAAATCAATAAATAGAAGAAAAAATGTTTTAGGAAAGGGACAAATTAAAGAAAGCAAAAATGGAATTGGTTTGACAAAGGCGGATTACCAAACAACTAAAACGCCGCCTAATATTTTTTTTTCTTTTCATATAAAGAAAATTTGTGATTTTGAGAAAAACATGACCGGTCAACTCTTAAAGTCAACGTTATTTTCTTTTGAGTAAATTGAAACATAATATAAAAAACAAAACTCAAAATAATTATCGACAACGAGTCCAAATAAAAAGCAACCAAAAATTGAAATTATTCGGGCTTATAAAGGTTCATGCGTCATTGAGTAGATTCGACTCTCATCCTAAATAATTTTGTGTAAAATATCTTTAAATTTTATTTTAAATCAAATCTCATCGTATGTCGGTCATCTGCAACTATATTTTTAATTATCAATTTAATTGTACTTTATAACGATTATGTAACCCCTAGACCCTCTTATGTATTACACCTAATCTAAGAGGTCACATTTATAAAATAAGACACGACATACATGTCCACTAAACACATCAGTATCGTACTTCACGAGCAACGTCGAGGAACTCCAATAATTGATCTCGAGTGTTGCAACATGTTCAAGTTCTTCTATCTTGAAATAGTAAAAACAACGTGAACTTGAAAAAGCTCAGTAATACAGAACTACAAGCAGATGCTATAAGCACAACTGACATAAGGCTATACATAAACTGACTTGATGAACTTAATATCGACAAGCTTCAGATATAATATAAAAATTTATATTAATGTTATACTCGGGGATAATATAATTGTTCTTGGTTTAAATCTCCTAATTATCAGACACGAGGTCTATAACCAGAAAAATCAGAAGAGAGCTAGATTTCATAATTGAGACGGGGAGTTTAGTGTGTGTTCCATTAAGAACCGATCGAAAGTATACAAAAAGTTTCAGCCTTCGATAAAGGCTTAACCCAGGCCAGTTGGGCATAGGGGTCGAACTAAGGGAATGTCTTATGTACAGAAACAGAAAGAATCGCCCTAGCCGAAGCATAGGAACCTGATACAGAAGTCAGAAGGTATTACCCTAGCTGAAGCATAGGAATTTGATACAGAAGCCAGAAAGTATTACCCTAGCCGAAGCATAGGAAACTAATACCAAATTCAGAAGGTATTACCCTAGCCGAAGCATAAGAATCTGATACAGAAGGAATTGCCCGCCTGATCAGGGCTGAATCTACAGAGTTTCCCAATCATATCCTTATATTATATTTTTCTTCATTTAAATATTCATGCATTAACCATTAACCAACATGTTCATTAAAGCTTTAACAATAAATTCTAGGCTTTTCGGAATTTTCGTTGATCTTTAATCAGAAGTACGTTTAATCGGTTAATTAATTACTGGTGTTTCAGTATTTCAGGGTTTTTTTTTGTCCTTCCACATTTTTTTATTTCGGAACTTGAGGGTATATCTATCATTTTGATCAATTTAGTAATTTGGTGCCCGAGGATATTTCATTCCATACAACCCTTACGATTATTTCATACAATCTAGTCTTTTCCGTCATAGCGATCAATTCAGATAAATACAGAACTTTCGATGATTATCTTCAATGCCTTATTCATGATTTAGAAGAGTCTATAAGTTTTTCGCTCCCAGATGTTTGAAACTTAGTACCAAAAATTTTCCAGGTAAGTCGAAAGTTTCAGATGAATCATATGTGTTATTAAGTCAGAAATTAAGTTCTAGGTCATTCCCGTTACTAGGGGTATTTTTTTATTTACACCTTAAGGGTGTTTACGCCATTAAATTAAATTAAATCCGGACATTCAGAAATTATATCTTTTTTTAATCATAATTCAGTCTAAAGGCTGTCAGTCTTAATAATTGCTTACCGAATATTAGAAATTCTTCTAAGTCGTTAGACTTTTTATTCGAGTATTTAAAGTCTTATCCGGTTTACCATTCTTTTGTATGTACAAACAAAAAATGAATGAATGCATCTAATTTTATGCCTAAATACACGTGTCTATCCTAAATGTATAGTGACATTAGCGTATGCACTTAACCTAAATGTATGATGTATGAAGAAAATATTGAATACAAGATGAAGGTAGCTAAATGCATGAATATGACATGATCTTTTTTGCCCTCGACTTCTGCTGGTCGGATCGAGTTCTTGGTCTTTTAGGTGTGACATTTCCCAACCTCATTTGGGTTTGATCACCTCTTTTTGAACCAGCTCTCATCTAGGTGTATGTCCCCAAAATTTTGTTTGTTCTATGCCATCGTCTGAAATTGCTCTTGTAGTACATTTGAACCTCGAGAACTCATTTTGTTTTCTCCTAAGTTGGGTTCATAAGTTGTGTGTTAGTTTATGGCAGCTCATCATTTTTTGGATCAGGTGAAGTTTCGCAGACGGTGGTCAATGTAGACATTTCAAGGATGCAAGAGTTTGACTCGGCAACAAAGGCTGGACCTTGGAAAAGAATGCCCCCAGAATTGGGCCTTGTTAGAGGCATGATGTTTGTAAAAGATATGGAGGGTGCTTTTGGACATGCCCCAATACCAAACTCTTGTAAGTAGCTCTGAATCAATCAATTTTCGCTTTGTCTTGCATTAATGCTTTGGGATATCCTAAAGGCCAGTTTCAAAATTTTGAAATGCGTGTAGATGCAATGCATATGTTCTAAATGCAAAAGCATTGATTTAGACATGGCGTTCATGGAATAACACCCGCAACTATACGAGAATTACAACCTTTGAATATCGTGTTTAATCGACATCCAGGTTACTAGATTTTCTCGATGTACGAACGCTTTCTACATTGTTTGCCATTCACGAGTCAATGCTCTATGATGATGAAATGTAAATAAAATTGTGATAATGTCATGAACGAAATAGATGCAATATAAACATGAGGACAAAAAGGGTTAGTACCGAAATAGCAAATAGATAAATAAGGCACAAAATAGAGTAACCAGGAATTGTACATATGCAATCAAAGGCATCAAAACCTAAACCAGGTGACCGCTAATAGGAAAAGTTTCGTATGGCTCTACAAGGAAGGCTTCTATGGGCCACTATATGCAGGTTTGGTGCTAAAAAGGGTACCCGAATTGTCCTCGCTGTCCCCTACTAAGGGTAGCAAGGCCCATGGTCATCACCCATTATAGGCTCCTTTTAACCGGGTTCAATTCAGGGGACCCATTCCTCTATATCCATACAGAGAAACGACATTCTCACGAAAACATAGCGTACTAGAGCCCCGGAGGTACTTGCTAGGCCTATACAAAGCAATAGCATTTCCCCCCACTTAAACAATTAAGTATGCTATGACAAAAATACATTAAAATAATAACCAAATATATAAGCGAATATTAATTTACATGTCACTTAAACTCGATATTAATAAAATTGGTAATCGACTCACGGCTCGACTTTTCTTTTAAAAAAAATCCCCAGCGGAGTCGTCATCTGTCGTAAAGGTTTTCTTTTTTACCCCCAAAATTAAAAATGTATTACAATATTACGATTTATTTATATGTCTTGTGAGTATTTATATGTATATTGATATATTTTAATATTTATGTGTGTGGAGAAATAGGGGTTTAAAAAAAAAAAGAAATTTGTCAAAATTGGGTAAAGTAAAAAAGGAGTATCAAATTTTGGAAATTTGAAAATATGGAAATTTAAAAAGATGAGTCGCCACCGATCACTTTGGTAGGCCGGACACCATAAAATTACCAGAGATTCAAGAAGTTTGAGTTTAGAAGTCGGTTACGTACGGGGAAAGGTTAGCACCCTCGATACGCCCAAAAATTGGTACCAAGTCGATTAACATTTTTATTAATATCAAAAGTTACGAGTTTAAGTGCAATTTAAATTAAAGTTCAATTATATATGCGGGTTTATTTTAAAAGCTCTGGTGTTCGAGGGATAAATGAAAACTACCATCTACGTCTTAGACTAGCATCTAAGTTTACCATCGAAAAAGGGAGCATCGCTTTGGTAATTTATTCGAATATGTATAAATAAAATAAATACAAAGCATGAATATGTAAAACATAAATCAATACATGTACCTATATATATATTAAAAACATATATTAAAACTATAATGTAAAACAATAATAATAGATGACAAATATACATATAATATATACATAGCAAATAAATATATATTAAAACCATATAATATATAAAACTATCTATTATAATATATACATGTACACTCAAAATTACGATATTATACAAAACTATAAAGATGAACAAAATATTTAATAATATATATATATGCTTAAGAAATATGATAATAATAGTATAGAAAAATTATGGATATAATATTATATACATATATAAGGTACAAAAAACATATACATAGCTCTTTTTTCAAATATATAAACATAGTATGTATATAAAAACATATACTACTCAAATATACATAAAACATAATATATATATATATATATATACATATATATCCTACTTAGTACATATAGGTAATACCTAACTTAATATATATATAGATATAAATATATAACGTAATATACATGGATATATAATAAAAAAACATATATACCTACGCATATATACACATAGGAGCAATTATATAAGAACAAAATAAAACAATATTACAATGAAACCATATACTAATCATATCAAATACAAAGATATACATACATACCGTACATGTGAAACAAATAAAAGCCATTAACAAATACATATCATGATGAAAAAACATATTTAGAGGTAAAAAGATCGAAAAACAAATATTAAACAACCACCAATAATTAATCTAAATACATGCGAACATATAGAAACATATGAACATCAAAATATAAAAAACACGTAAAAACGAAAAATTAATAAAAAGATTACTAATAAAGTCATCAATTCTATTAGATCATAAAAATGGATTACACCACAAATATATATATAAATAAATACACAAACCTAAATATGATAGTGAGCTCTCTGCTTTTTCTCAATTTGTGGTGTCTTCAAAAACATAAATAAGAGTGAATGTTGGTTCTTTCTTTCTTTTCCTCAAATTGCCGAGAGGTTCATTTTTCTTTCTAGTGGACGATGGGAGAGATTTCCATAAAAATGATCCATGGCTCAAATATATGGTGAGGGGGAATAGGGTGAGATTGAGTGAAGTGTGGGGAAGCTGCCGTATGGTGCAAGGCATGGGGCTTCTTGTTTTTGGCAGGCATGGGGGTACGGTGAGGTATGAAATTGATTTTGCAAGGTATGGGTCGGCATGCCTTTCTTTGTTTATTTTAATTTTTTTTAATTTGGTTTAAATTGGGTGAATAATTCGAACATAATTTGAAGTCCGGACAAAAAATAATATTACACATGCCGACTTCAGAAGTCAATGGTCAAAGTTAACGGGTTGACTCGGATGAGTTGACTCAAAAATTTAACTCAGACTGAGTTGACTTGTACTGGGTTCGGGTCGGCTAGGTTGGACGGGTCGGATTTGGGTTGACTAAGATGGGCTGACCGGTTTGGGCTTAGACCGATTTAGACCAATTTAGGCTAAAAGGCCATAGTTTGAATCGGCCCACTCACCTACAATATTCTCGTCGTCGGACGGTCACCGGAAAAAGCCGCCGGAGTCACCAGAGGTCGCCCAAACTGCTGAAAAGCATAGCTCATTAAACCCACAATTAAACCCAAACAATAACAACTCAGATCAAGCCGAAAGTAGGCCAAAAATACCTAAAATGTTAAAACCTTATCGGAATACACGAGCTCTTACTAGAGCCTTACCGGCGTCAGATAACAATCGGTCAAAGGGGTTTTGATTGCCTTCTTACGCTGATCATGCACAGACCATTGACATGCCAAAACGACGACGCAATCGGCCGAGAAGGAGAATGACAGAGGCGGATTTCAAGGGGATTCTGATGAAGCTTTAAGCCATTTTGGACTGCAATCGGGGAGGCAATCCGGCGAGTGTCTGGTAGGTTTATGCTCGGACAAAAAGACGATCGCTTTGGTACGGCGGTGCACGCCACCGGCCGATGGTGACGGAGATCGAGGCGATCGGAGCTGGGTAGATGAAGGGGTAGGTGAGAGAAAGGTCGGGGAATTATTTAGATTCGAATGTAAAAAAAATAATAATAAGGCAGATGGGTTTGGTTCAGACCTTTATTAGTTTGATTAAAATCAACTCGGATTAGCTTAACACCAAGATATTTCTTAGCTCAGATGGCTGGGCGTTAGGCTTAGCAGCCGCATGTTGCGGGTTTGATTTCCACACCCTGCATCTTTTCTTTTTTAGCATTCTTATTCATTTTCATTTTTTTTTCCAGGTGTTACAGTTTAATTTTGATTTTTAACCTTTCAGATATATATTTTTAATTATAAGTTAGGTATGATGAATGAAATCTAATTTTATCCCAAAAAATGCAAGGATTGTTGATTTAATTTTGGAATTTCAACACTTCTAATTTGTTTGACCTTGATATATCATCAGGTCATAATTCATGAATCAATCTGTCAACTAATGATTTTGGTCAATTTTTTGAGTTATTTTCTCAATTGAATTGGTATTACTTGTTTCGGATGTTATTTGATAATTGTTCATTGAATTCAATAAGTACTGAATTTGAATTCTATTTTTTGGTATTTATTGAAAATTAAGTTATGAATATAAAACTACGGTCTAACGTGAATTTAAATTTAACTGACAATAAATAGTACTTTTGTTAATCATAATTCAAATAAACTCTTAGGGCGAGGGAGAGAAAAAAAGAAAGCGACTAACCTTAGATATTATATCATTTGTGAATGTTAACTATGATTAAAATTTTATGTATTAAATAAAATTTTGATGTATTTTAATATACGATTTTCAATATTAATTAGGATTATAATTTTATATAAAGTTGAATGACTAAAGACCAATCAAATTAAAGAGGGAAAGAATTTGACGTCATGCTTATATAAGATAATAAGATCAAAGACCAGAAAAAAAGAGAAATTATATTATGAGTCATTCTCACTACGTTATTTATGGGACTAACTAATAAAAATTATCATCTTATTATTTTTTTCATGTTATATTTTTACCAAATAAATTTTTACTTGGTAAAAACAGTTTTTAAAATTGATTTACAGAAAATATGAGTGAAGATTCACTTGGTAAAAAATATAACATAAAAAAACAATGAGATAAATGTTTTTTATTGGTTAGACGTGACGAGAATGACTCATTATATAATTTTTTTCGAAGAAAATGAGTCAACGTAGGGCCCACAAGGCACGGGGGCGTGCTTGGAGACAGGTGGGACCGTTTTGGCGCGTCAAAAGTCAAAGTACGAGGCAGACAGGTTGTTTAGGGCCAATGAGTAATTTAGGAGTGGGACAATCATATGGTGCAAAATATGAATACCGTTTGCCTTTCTTCTACAATTATACACCGTATACGTCTTTTCCAATTCCCCCCTTTGGTTTTAGGTTTATTGCTATTGTATATTATATAATATTTTTTGAGTAAACTACATAAATGGTCCCGACTATAACCCAATTTTTTGTTGAGTCTCATGACTATGAGAAGTTACAAATAGGTCCCCAACTAATCGTGACTAACAAATCGGTCTAATTCCGTTAACAAATCGGTCCAAATCTATTATTATAAAGATTTGTTAGTCGCGATTAGTCAGTGGACATATTTGTAACTTCTCAAAGTTAGGGGACTCAAAATAGAATTGGGTCATAGTCGGGGGATCATTTATGTAGTTTACCCTATTTTGTATCAAGTAGAGAGATAATTATATTTTCAAAGTAAATGTTAATATTCGAACTAATACAAGATGAAACACCATGTATATTCTTGATCACTAGGTCAATAAATGAATCTCAATATATATTACTCATTTTAACCATAGGTCTATGACTCTTAAAAGGATGTCGATATAATCACAATTCAAATAATAGTTGTTAATGTATATTTGAGAGAGAAATTGATACATATAAAAATACTTTTGGTTCAAATAAGTAAAAATCTTGTTATACTTTTTAATAAAAAAGATTTGAGAGGAAGCTGTCGTCCTCAACCTGTGCTATAGATCCGTCCATGATTTAGGTCTTTTAAACCATCACTTTCTTTTGTCCAGGAGTTTTTTTCCGACCGGTACAATATTAAATAAGTTGACAATGTTATGATTCGAGTTTTTAATAAAAATTAAGAGAAGATTATCCCTCAGCCTATATTATAAATCCGTCTCTGACTTGAAGTCTTTTAATCTATTTAGTCTAACTCTAAGACTTATTTTTTTGACCGGTACAATATTATAAGTTGATACTAAAGATTAAGATTTGAGTTTTGGTGCCGTTATTTACGACCCAAAAGAAGTGAGATTGGTTAATAGTGAGCTTGTAAATCTTGAACCATTTCCGGTTAGGACACAGCATGGAGTTCACTTTCCAATTATGCAAAATGTATGATACATAGACATAGTAGGTGTTCATACCCCATAAATCCATTGGATTCATCTCACTTGTCCTCTTCTTTCGGAGGAATGTTCTCCCAAAGTGACCCGACCCATCTGCCGTATGGGGGACCCTATTGCTCGTGTCATGTTCTATGACTTCTCTTACCAATTCCCATCTTCAAATGGATCCGGTTTGAGTTGTTCCAGGCTATTTGTCTTTATAATTATGAGTTGACAATACATACAATTGTTTTATTTTAAGACGATAACAACTGATAAACCATCGACTTATTTCCTAATTGTCGTCAAATTCAGTTAGTTATTAATTTATATTAATGTCACATTTATAATGGAATTCTCCATATTTATTTTGGTCTGTTAGCTTGATGGAATTCAATCAGTTTTGCTGTGATATCTTCCTCCTAGCAAAAATTTTCAAGTCCACGTATATTAATTCAATACATGTATGTATACGTAGAAATATACAGTATATAGTGATGTAATGATGAGGGAATCATGAGGTGTGTGTATACATATGTATATGTTCAAAATATATATAGTCGAGATGGAATTGTGGCCTAGGTAAAGTAACCCTATGGGATCACGTTCGGCAACCAGAAGGGAAGAGGGCACAAAGCACGTGCCAAAGAGCCCACAAATAAAGAAAAGTAAAAAAAGAAAAACACTATAAACAAAATGGAAGAGAGATGTGGCCATGGGTTGACCTGCAAAAGATTAAGGGTTTGATTGGGAGTTGAGTTCTAAATCCTCAAAACCCTAAAATTCAGAAGGATCCACGTGCTTTGTGATTTCAACGTGTGGCTGTGTCTTTTTTGGAGCCTGGTCTGTCCTCAAAACCGATCGAAAGATGCACCGTAATAATAGTTTATTGGTTAAGATCAAATACTGTAAAAGTTTATTAGAAAGATTATCCTTTCAACTCAATTTATTACATTACTTCATTATTAATTCTTAGGTAATTTTTTTACATTAATATATAAGATTAGCACAATTGTCAAATTGTTCCAAACAAAGGATGATTGTGGGGTTAGTCACTTAACAAATTATTAAAGCATGACTACTCGTGTTTTAACATACTTAAACTAGTATATACTATATAGTAGTAGTTAATCATCGATATTAATATATACTTTATATGTAAATTCGTGGAATTTAAAAGTCTATATATTTCGATTCATCATCGTAATGTGTATAATTTAAATCCAATTTATTTTTATTGATATATTTATCATTTTTTATAATTGAGGGAGGGACAGAATTTGAGTCTTAAACAAATAAATATTAATGTCTGTGAATCACGAAGATATATTTATTTTTTGTAGTGGTTGTTGCACTACTTGATTTCTTCCCTTTCCAATTCCTATTTGGTGCAAATCAGGCCTAAGTAATTGTTTTAGGAAACTCCCAATTGATCGTTGCTCGTTGGTGGCTCGATAATTTTACAAATACTTTAACCAAATGGTATATTATATATATATATATTAAAGAAATATTATATTTTAAGGTAAATATTGTTATTCGAGCCCATATAAGATAAGATAACAGTAGTATTTTTTTGTCATTCAACTAATTAGTGGATTAACAAATGGTATATTAAATTTAAGAGTAAATTACGTAAATCATCACTGAACTTTACTCTTAAACCTATTTTGGTCACTAAAATTTCAAAACGTTCAGTTTACTCACTCAAGTTTAGACATTAATATTTTTTGGTCACTCCTCCATTAACTTTTGGACAACATCTATTTATCGGCGAACGAAGGAACTTCTCCAAGATTCGAAGGGTGGAAAGTTTCATCGGCATGAGGGAAGCAAAATACTAAGAAACGAGCTCCATCCGATGACGGATGAGGGAGATTAATGAGAGAGAAACCGAAAGGTTTGTGTTCGATTCGTGGATTTTGAGGCACTTTTCGATGAAATGGAGGCCAAATTCGAACTCAGGGGTCGAGCCGAAACGACTGGTGAAATTTGGGATCGTAAGACCACTATCTACAGTCGTCGACAATGGCGTCCAATGACGATGTATAACATCCACGTCATAACGCTGTCAAAAAGTTAACGGACGAGTGATTAAAAACGTTTAATATCTAAATTTCAGTGAGTAAATCGAATGTTTTTAAACTTCAGTAGCTAAAATAAGTTGGAAAGTAAAGTGATAAGTTATGTAATTTATCCTAAATTTAACTGTGGCCACTACATGCTCGATAGAAAATGATTAAGGACAAATTACGAAAGGTCTGAGCAATTCCCATTTTTGTTTTCTTGCCGTCTTATCTTAGAATTCTTATCATTTACGAGCCATCGTTGTTATTGGTTAGAATCCTTGTAATTATCACCCACTTCTTTCACTATTTTTGTTTTCTTTTG
This sequence comes from Hibiscus mutabilis, assembly GCA_019671005.1. Lineage (NCBI taxonomy): Eukaryota > Viridiplantae > Streptophyta > Magnoliopsida > Malvales > Malvaceae > Hibiscus > Hibiscus mutabilis. Next base: position 3,559,429 of record CM033746.1, on the reverse strand, counting down.
TTTGCTTTATTTTAAATTAAATTTCATTTATCAACTAATTACGAGTTTGACGTAATGTGATGATAATTCATTTCATTCTTTTGTTAAAAAGATTTAGACTTCATTCTCTATTTATAAAAATATAATATATTTTTACAATCATCTGTTTATTGTTATCAGTGATGAATAGGTTAACTAAATTATAACTAGAATGCTAAAGGATTTGAATTAAATCTTTAAGTTAACATTTATCCAGGATTATAATATAATGGGGTCAGAGTAGATTTTGGGGTACGACGATTCCTATATCTCTACAATATAAATATTGTTGACCCTATACTCAAACAAATTAAGTGGGGCCAATTCTAATATTTCCATAAAAAATGGTACACTAATAAAAAATGGTACACTAACTCCTTGAAAACCTCATTTAACTCTTTGAAAATCCTATACCACAACAAATCAAGTGGGGTCAATTAACCCCCTAAACTAAATGTGGCTCCGCCACTTACTTATCCTAAATTTAATTATTGAACAATCCTTAACCTTTCTATTATTCAGAAGAAAAATTCTAACCCTTGAATTGTAACTTGTAATCCTTCTCTTTATCTTCCCCCGATTTTCATGTACAAAGCATTTCAGGTTATTAATCATTGTTTTTCGTGAACTTGTGAAATGAAATGACACAAAAAAAATTGTTGTGTGATAATTCGAAACCATTCTAATACCCATTTGGGTCCTCTTTGATCTTCTTGAAGATTGATTTTAGGACATGGAGTGAAACAAGAGTCACTTATTGTCACCTTATGCTCACATGAGTCTGCAACTGAAAATGTACTTGGAATATTTTGTCTGTAATCTGTATTTGTATGATATTTCTTTAGTTTTTTTTGCAAGATGTTCACGTGGATGTAGTTCACCTCTTTCCCACTGATATTTTAAGCTTCTTTTTCAGTAGTACTATTCAAAACTTTCATATATTGATTGAATTTAATCACAAATTATATTTTCTTTATTAAACATAGAGGTATTACATTCTTATACCGTGATTCCAACTCATACAAGATGAGACATTATGAGCATCATTAGTTTGATCAAAAAAATATGAGCATCATTAGTGGCTTCGGCTAATTAGTAGATCTCTTGATTTTATTAATTCACTCAAAACAAAAGAAATTTTTCTCATATGAAAAAAAACATAGTTTCTCTTTTTTTTTAAAAAAAAAACATTATATTATTAGTTAATTGCACCACACGTCCTTAAACTATGACGCCCATTCTAAATTGGTCCTTAAAGTTCTGAACATTTCAATTTTCTAAATAAACTATGACCCTCATTCTAAGTTGGTCCTCAAACTTTTGAATGTTTCAATTTCATCTCCAAATTATCAATATATATTAATCATATCTCATGTTATTAAAACCGTTGTAAAAATTGTTAATTGTCATGTAAACATTAATATAAATTATGTAATAATATGATGTGACATAAACGATAGATTGAGATGAAATTGAAACATTCAAAATTTTGGGGACCAATTTAATCAAGGTCGTAGTTTGGAGATAAAATTGGAATGTTCAAAAGTTTAGGGGATTAATTTAGAATGAGAGCCATAGTTTGAGGATAAAATTGAAACATTCAAAAGTTTATAAATCAATTTAAAATGAGAGTCATAATATGAGGGCATATGGTGCAATTAACTCTTTTTTATACACAACCTATTTTTTAAGCCTAATCCTAAAGTCTAAAATCCTAAATCCTACACTCCTAAATTCTAAATCTAAATTTTAAATTCTAAAACATAAACTCTAAAATTAACGAATACACAACTCGTATACCAAGATATTTCTCATGTAATTATATACCCACCAAAGTTTTTTTAAATTTGTTTTGGGTGTGTTCATGCATATATATGAGTGGGGTGGTGGGGAGGGGCTTAATTTCTTACATTCTCTGAATCTATGAAACTGGTATGGAAAGCCCCACAACTTGACATCATTATTACACTTTAGAGAAACAATTGGCTGACGGGTCAATTTCAATTTAATTGATCAAAGGACTTTGAAATGCAGTGGACTCTAATTGAGGAGTATTCCCCAAATTCCGAACCATCAATTAATTATATAAACTTGTGGACGGGAATGAAAGTTAAAATTGTTAGGTTATGAGTTAGAATAAAATTATAAAAATTTGGAAGGTCAAAAGTCAAAACTTTACGTCTTGTGTTAAAAGTTCTTAAATTGGATTATTATATTTGCAAGGGTCAATTTTAAAATTTCCCATTACTTATAAAACATGCCACTTGGTTTCGTCCTTCTTACATGTCAATTGGACTAGTACTCAATCAATACTACAAGTAATCTTAATTCTAGGGATGACAAACGGAGTGGGTAGGTGCGGATATCCCTTCCTCATACTGATATCTACCTAAAATGTTCATATTAATCACCTATCCATCCGCCCATGCGAGTACAATGTTCAACTCCAGTCCTGCTCCCATTATCTAGTTGGGTATTCACCGCCCAACCCGTACCCGTCGAACATGTCAATTAAGCGGCTACTAATATTAAACATAATGGAAAAAAATCATAATATTCAAATTATAAGGCACACCCTTTCAGAATCATAGGGTTTACAAAATAGCTCATGGGCTTATCCATGAATTCACAGTGATCCAAAGTTCAAATGGGGCAAGTAAAGTCTCAAATTCATCACTACTCATTGGTCACTACCCACCATGGGTATAACTTTTGACATTCACACTCGCCCACCATCGATCAAATTTATACCCATATCCGTCTCAATTGGAGAGGATACAATGCGAAATTGTACACGATTGTCATCCCTACTTACTCCTTTATTCATATGATAAAACTATATTTTGATAACTATTCAAATTTATAATTTTATCTTGAACCTAATCTAAAATTCCCTAATTTTACCTAGGTATAATGTTTTATTTTAGGTTTAGTGGTGGAAAATTGGAGTTGAGGGATGGGTTGGACCTACTCTTATGCTCATTCTCCTTGTACTGTCATAATTATTGCTAGACAAGAATTTCCATTGCCCATGCTTAGTTTTAACACGCTTTTGTCTCATCTGAACTGGTTGGTTCACATTTTCAATTAATTATTACCGTAGTTGCTATCTAGTCCAAATTCCTATCTAGTTCTACTGCACTTTGTCTATCTCAATTACTAGAGATTAGAGTCAATTAAAATACAACAAAACAGGATTAGAAAACCAGTCTAAGTCAAACAATACCTGACTTAACTGCTAATCCTGTTAAGGGTCAAACAATACCTGAGTCACAAAGGAGAAGCCTAAACTGCTCCCTGTTAAATTAGGTATGGATATGCACATAGACAAGCTATAAACTAACTCACTTCAGTTGTCCTAAACCAGATTAAAGATAAACAATCACCGTCTTTCATGACACAAGGGTCTCGTCGTCTCGACCCGGATTTTGTTTTTATGCATTCGGCTTCTAGAACATTATTTTTTTAGTAAATATTTATATTTGATGCTCTGACAGTATAAAATTTTATGTATCATCAATGTCTGTTTTAATTCAGCCCTATACTTGTCTATACATTTTTCATGATAATATAATTATCTCAACTTAATAAAAAAAAAAAACTAAGCCCTATACTTAATATTAGTCCCAGTTGATGTTAGTTCTTGGGTTCCAACATGAGTAGTCTCTTCTTTCTATACAAAGAAATCAAACTTGTATTTCCTTTTGGGTTCACTACAGCAAAAAAATGTCTTTAGCGGCGTTTTTTTAGTCCTATAGCGGCGTTCCTTAGAGCCGCTAAAACTTTCTCGGCGCTTAGGAAAGCGCCGCAAGAAGCGCCGTTAAAGGAGCGCAGCAACAGTTCACGGCGTTTTTAGGCAAAAAATGCCGCAAAAGTCAAGATCTATAGTGACGTTTGTCTTTACAAACGCCGCTAATAACTGTTCTATATTGGCGTTCGTCTCTACAAATGCTGCGAATAACAGTTCTTTAGTGGCGTTTTTTACAAACGCTGCAAATAACACATTTTTTCAAAAAAATATAAATTGCAGATTCAAAATATTTGTTAAATAAAATATTTATTTCATCCCAAAAATATATTGTCACAATTAACTTAAAATATTTATTTCATTACAAAAAGTGCATTTTGTCGCAATTTAATCCCCCTACATATTTTGTTCCTTAGCCTTTCTTCCCCGGTCCACTACCTCTCGGCCACCACTACCGTCGACCACCATCCCGAATCCCTATACCAAAAAAAGTTAAATACAAGAAGTTAATAGCAGTTTCAGACAATTAAAACAATCAATATGCCTTCTACCATAAGCAATGATAATGCTTCCAGAAGAAATAAGAAAGAACTATCAGTAAAAACTCGAATAGATTAGGCCATGTTGTTGTAAAGGTGCAGGAATATACAACATTGAAGTTAGAAAATCAATAAGGAGAAAATTAGGGTGTAAGGATTTTGATAGTCAAGCAGGATAATAACTTGAAGCATGCAATGTCACCAAATTTAGATAGCATAACAAAAGAGGTTTAAAGCTTACTTCTTTTGAAGGAACATAAATAAAGGGAATATCAACCTCTTCACGTAGGATTGGAACATGAGCTATGACATCAATAGGAGATATATTTCCGGCTATAACACATAACCTGCATCCAATAAAAAAAAGACTGAAGCGTTTCTGCAATTAACATTTGAAGTTAAACTACTTTTCCTAAATTTAAAATTTAGATGAAATCAAAGAAAGGAATGTTCTTCTATTCATCAATTGGCAGCATGACTACTGCCAAAACAAAGGATATCCATTGGCAGTTTCCTTCTCATCTATTGATCTATTCATCAAAGAAAGGATTTTTTTTTGCAGCTAGCTATTTAGCTGATATAATAAAATCCCATAAACAAACAAATCTAATACATACCTCCTTTCTCATAAGTCTTATGATCTTACCCTCTTTTTCCAGAGTTTCTGCTCCAAACACACCAGATGCCTGCACATCTGCAATCCTGCTGGGAAATATATTAAATGAGATAACCAAAATCAAAGATCTACACGGTAAAAGAATGGATCTAATTTCTTTTTGTGGGAACAAGAAAAGATAACAGAACAAGAGAGACTAATGATAAAAGTTCACCCTTTTTGACATATTCTCTAAGAGTTGCAGGGAACAGTCCGTTCTCCACGAAATTAAGATTGCTAAAAATGAAAACTACTCTACCCACCCGACAACAACAAAAGAGAAGAAGGAAAAACTGTACATTTGCAACTGAGATGGATGTCTGAAAGCTGTTCTACTTACATTCGTAATGTCATCACAGCCAAAACACTCGAAACTTCAATACCTTCTTGAGCCTATAACATAAAATGCATAAGGATAATATCCAAAATATAGTTTTGATCATTGAGCCTGGTAATGCTTCTCTAATTTTCTTGTAAATGTAAATAGTTGTATTTCTAGATATCGCGACTCCGGATAAAACCATCTGGCTAAGTCAAGGCTAGCCTTAGAATGTAAATCAGTTAATGATAATATCCAAAATATAGTTTTGAGCAATATCAGATGATTTCCAATTATTGCTACAAATGCAGAACATTGCATATCGCTCAAGAAAAGGGTTCGATAAAGACCAACATAATTCAATCTTAATTCAATGCAAAGTAGCAAGACTATCATAAAACAAAATATTCAATATTTTAATATAAATAAAGATCCAACACCAAAGTTAAGAAGGGGTACCTTTCCACAGAACTCGCAGAAGTACCTGCTGTGTTGACTGACCTCCATCTTCTTAATTTGCTTCCTCAAACTGCCACCATAACAGGTGCCTTCATTAATAGGCAAAAACATACCGAGGAAACAGAAGGGGAACTTCAGTAATTAAAACGCCAAAATTAAATTTTAATTTAGAATCATTTCATGTGTAAAGCTACAATTGTTAAAAACTTCAAGAAATGTAGATAAAAATAAAAAAAATGTAACAATATCCAACACTCAAATGGCTATAGAATACTGATCTTTCGTACAGTATCAAAACTTTCTATGGACAAATTTATAATAAAAAGCAAGACTTCATAAAATAATGAATCGCCTATCATATTTTCCAAAAATTTCGGCCTTTTTTGTTCTCTTTGTCTGCACTGTCAACAAAAGCACGGATTGTAACTCAAAATAAATGAAGAAATTGGTAACTACGGATTAAGAACAAGCGACCAAAATTGACAATAAGGAGAAATTTATGAATAACCCATCAACTTTGTTAACCTAAAAATTGTAATATGATTGTCAATCTCCCAATCTCATTTCGTTTAGCTTATATGTTGCACACAAATGAAAAATAAAATACAACAGCTATAACACAATTGATATTTAGCTATATAATGGAATGATATCTTAGTTCTCTAAATCACTAAATCATTCAGTTCTCACCCAAACAGGTTGTTGATTCTCCTGTTATCAGCCATTTTTTGGTTAGCGTCCGCCATGGTGGTGGTGACAGAGTAGGAGAAGATGAAACGGCAGAGAGTGATGACGGAGAGAGGGGCAGTAGAATATCACCGACGATGTCGTCTGACCGGTGGAGATGAGGGAGTGAGAAGCGATTGGAGGCTGGAGAAAATTAAGGACTAGGTTTGATTTGGGGATCGGGGTGAGGGAGAGTGACTGGCAGTGAGTGGGTTAATCCGAAGATGACAGAGTATTTTATTAAAATTTATAGCGGCGTTTTTAAATTAAACATCACTATAAATAAATCTATTGCGGCGTTTTTTATACAAACGCACATGGACCTATTGCGGCGTTTTTATTTTCAAACGCCACTAAAGTGCCAGCATTTGTGGCGTTTTTGAAATAAATGCCGCTAATTTTATCAGTTGTGGCGTTCTTTTATAAATGCCGCGATATGTTTAAAATTAGCGGCGTTTGCTCAAAAAAACGTTCTAAAAGTGCCGGCCGAACTTGGTGTAGTGGTTAAAATATGCTTTAAGCACTTGTATTTTTTTGTATATTTGGAATTTAGTTTTCTTACTTTTATTTGTATGAACTTAGTCCATCTACTTTTCAGATTTTTGCTAACACTATTAATTTTTTTGGATAAATGTATTATTATATCCAAAGAAACAACAAGCTGCTACAAAACATAACATACTATAAGGGGCTAAACACGAGACTATTAAAATTGTTCTGTTAAATTCATTGATTTAACATTTTGAAAACAAAAAAATACTAACTTGAAAATCATGTAACCAGAAATATAACATTGTAGTGAACTTAAATTTAACAACGTTAACAATTGGACTTTAGTTGTTAAATTAAAAAGTAGAGAGTCTGATTTCCTAAAAATAAAAGTATGAGGGCTAAATTCCAAATGTGCAAATAGTACAAGGTTTTGGACTTTGGAGCATATTTCCACCTTCCTTTTATGATTATGGGCATTCTGGAATACCATAAGAATATAAGAATTTAGAAAATAGTGACTAAGGCCCAAACTGAAGGGGCTACAAGTTAGATAAAGAGTGCTTCAGTTTTTATTTTTCTTGTGGTTGTCGAGTTGAGTAGGGGTGTATATTAAACCGTAATCGTTAACTAATATAATTGTATATTTTACAAATTAATTAATAAAACTATTAAATCTAAACTGTTTCAGTTAATTAAACCGAAAAAATGATAACTAATGATTAACCTATAGGTTGGCTGTTATTGAATAATTTATACATATATTTTATTCACAAGATTAGCTACGTCAATCTCGAGACCCTCTTATAATATGATATTAATATAATATTTATCGGAAGAATAATTTCATTATTCTTAAAAGAAGCAGTGAACATGTGAATTTTTTTTTGTAATAGATTACAAGTTAACTTATAACCGAACCATTAATAACTGTTTATCGTTAGCGGTTAAAATGATTAATCAATTTTTAACGTTTAGATTACGATTCAGTAACTACTATAACGGTTAATCAAACGTTTAAACTAAACGGTATGCTTAACCTATCATGAACATCCGTAGAGTCAAGGATTTGATTCATTATCTTGGTAAATATTTTATCCCTTAATTAATCATGATTTCTTTCCTTACTTATCACTTTGTTCATTAATGTGCCAACCAATTAATTACCATAATTCCAAACGAGTACGTGTATTTGAGTCAATGATTTACTAAAGACTAGTACTAATAATTGAGATAATTTTGGGATAATAAAAAGCTGTTAAACTTAACCTCGTAATTTTCATGCTGCAACATATAACCTTATAACCCTCCAAATATATAGGTTAATTCGTTAACCGCAAGCCAATAAATTGTGCACATACTTCTCCATATCCTATCATACAATTGACTCAACAAAACAATGTCTGCAAAAACCCTAACACCCGCTTTTGTGTTCATTGCTCTCTTCCTTCTTGTTCCTTTGACAACCACCACCACCATACAGGATCTCCTTAGGAGCCGAGGCCTGCCGGCTGGTATTTTCCCGAACAATGTGAAGTCGTTTCAACTCGACCGTGAAGGTCGTCTTGAAGTGGAGTTGGAGAGTTCGTGCATGGCGGAGTTAGATGGTAGGGTGTACTTTGATCGAGTGGTGAGATGAGAGCTAACCTTAGCTACGGCGGGATCGTGGGGCTCGAAGGGCTGTCTCAGGAAGAGTTGTTCTTGTGGTTGCCGGTTAAATGTATCATTGTCAATGATCCTTCTCCTGGGGTTATCTTGTTTGACATTGGTGTTGCTCATAAGCAACTCTCTATTTCTCTCTTTGAAGTCCCTCCTACTTGCATGCCCCAAGGTAATTAATTATCATCTCTCTATATTCTTTATTTTTTGGTACAAAGATAACCACAACGAAATTCAGAGTCGAGCCGAGTCGCGCAGACTCTAATCTTGATTACAATTAAGCGTTTTTATTGCTGTTAAATGCAGTTGTTATGCTAGAGAAGCTTGATAGGAAGGAGGGATTTGATTTCCAGAAGTGAAGATTTCATTGCTTAAAAAGAGAGATTTTTCTAGATCATATTTGTAAATATGATGTAAAAATAAGGATGGTAGCAATCGAGTGACAAAATAGAACTATGTTCTTTGCTTGTTAGCCTCTTTCTAGCTAGCTTTGTAACTCTTTGATTTCTTAATAAACTTATTTGGTTTAATAACTTTTCTAAGGAATTAAATTAGTATTATATAATCATTTTGTTGTCACTTGGCATTTGTAGCGTTTTTTGGTTTGAAGGTGTGATTTACCTATGGATTTTGTATGTACTTATGATCAATAAATCTCAGTGCACTCTTTTTCTACTTTCGTTGTCCGGATTCTGTTTTGACACAAATTTAATTCCGGAAGTTTTTTTAAGGAGACACCAATCTAAAATAAAAGCACCAATGATTATATTATAAATCAATCAAACTTCAACAAGTGTTTTCTTGTGGTTCTTATAAATGAATCCATGTAAATTTTTGAAGTCAGATTCATATTATAAAGTATAAGAAATCATAAATCAGAGGGACCCGTTATTAGCACATTTGGAACTTCCTTTCATGCTTCTGATCATCTCTAACAACAACTCCTCAGCCTGTTCAACCATTAGAGTATCCACAAATTGTCCCTGAAAATCAACAACAGAAACTAACATATCTTAATAATGAGAGAAAGGGAACCGAGTTCGCGGTTGTCGGGGATCGAATTTGAGATTTGTATTAACTAATCACTCCACCATTCAACTTACATGTACGCAGGATGAAAGAAGCATTGCTCCTTTCAAAGTGGTGACATTGGTCTCACTGAGCTCAAAGCCAAGAAAATTCATGGCCTCTATCAGTTTAGCGAAGCAACCCCTTTTCTTCTCGATGATAATCTTTATCAGAAGCTTGTTCCCATCAACGCTGGTCACCTTAACTTCTTCCTGTATAAAAATCATGCTTTTGAATGAAAAGAAATCGGAAATTACAATAATTCAGGGATGGACCGAGGAATGTTGGGGCAGTTGTAATTTTGCACCCCTACATTTCTAATATAGTTATATAAAATCATATGTACGTCCCTTATAACAATTATAATGTGAGAACAACAACCTTTATACCACATTTCTTCATATCTTCAGCAGCATCAGCTTCCATTTCCATTTGCTTTCCTCCCTCTTCAGACGATGCTTCCATTTCGAGTAGCTCTTCACTGAGATCCTCTGAAGTCTTCTGCAACTCTTGGATGTAAGTAATTGCATCGTCGATTATGGTTGCTTTGTTCATCTACAAACAAGTAGGGAGAAACAATGTTAAACCAATCTGATCGATGTTAGAAGCATGAATTCAAATAGCGGTCCGCTGTCGCAATAACAACTATTATATAGCGGTAGTAACACCGTTCAAAAACCGTTAGAAGATTGAGAATATTGAGATATGAGGGTTTTGGGTAGTTGCATTTGTGATTGTTGGGACGAGGGAACGCAGAGTTAGGAGCCTGTCACTGAGTTTCTTCCTCCTCTTTCGCTCGGCGTGGAGGTTCTTCGATATAAAGTTGTCATCGTTGTCGCCTTGCCTTCTCCTCCCCGGTCTTCCTCTGCTAGGCCTTATTGACAGTTCATTTAACTCGGACCCTAAAAACTCCATATCCATTGAGTCTTGCTGGTGCTATTTTGAGTTCTGATATGTTAAAAATTTGAAGAATTGGAGAGAGAGAAGCAGCAAAACAATAACTGGGAACTGTTGTATTTATATATGAACATGATTATCACAAGGTCACAAGGACATCGTTTTAAGAGAGAGAGAAAATCTTGGCAGTTGTGTTTGCTTGTCGGAGGCAACAAGGAAAAGCAAAAGAACAATCCTACCTTTAAATATTTACATAATTACTTACTCTTTTGTCCGAACTCCCAAATTCGATCTCATCAATCTAATCTAAAATTTAATTCAATTGATAATAAAAAGTTAACGCCCTGAGTCATGTGGCCGAGAAATTATTACATGGTCCCGGCTTACCACGTTATCCATAGTCCCATACAAAGAGATTCATTCATTTAATGACATGTAGGAAAGAAGTAAATATTCACCTTGAAAAAAGAATGAGATAGAAAATTATTATTGAATGAGACCATGAATGACATAGTGAACCAGACCCATCTAATAATTTTTTTTCATTTGGCCTAAATCATAGTTACTTGAATTTGAAAAAAAACAAACTTTTCTTACATTTATGATAATAGGGCTTACCAAACAAACTTACCATCAAATTAAAACCTCTAGAATGTGAAAGGAGAAAGCTTGGGAGTGTTACTTTCATGTGTTTAGGCAGTTGGCGGTTACTGTTGTTGACTGGAAAGTACAAAATGTGTGAGGCTTTTGGTTGGGTTCCATTTTGAAGTTTGAAAAGTACACATTATCGTGGTCTAACCCAAAGACCTAAGGACAGAGATGCGCAATGCCATGCCATGCCATGCCAAAGTTGTGTACTTTGTGTCAAGTGCCTTTAATGTGCCATGCTTGACCATGTATTATGTCTTGTAACATAAGAAAGTTACAAAAAAGAACCGATTTTTCTAATCCCTCTATGCATGTTCCGGCGCTGGTGTTATATTTAGGCCGAAGCTAGAATCAAATATTAAAGAAAAAAATTATTTAATTACCATTTAGATTAAACATGTCCTTATTATATCTAACCTCGAAAGTTAGATGATGAGTTGAAGTTTGGAAATTTAAGTGATAATCAATTTTGTTAAGCACTTTGATCCAATTTAAGCAAAGTACTGTAAAGGTTCTGCGACGTCGAATTGCATTTTGATCCTACAATCTTAAAAGAATTGTTATTTTATGTTTAGGCGTAAAAAAGAAATTATTTCACAAGTAGATTGTATGATTGTTACGTGTCTTTAGATTTTATTTATATTTTTTAAATATAATTAAACGACACGTGACAATCATATGACAGTATTTGTGTAATATTTTTTTTCAACTTTACTGCATTAAATAATTTTAAACAAACGAATAAAATAAATTTTTTAATATGATATGATATTATAAAATGATATGTTTTGTTAATATAATTAAACAACAAGCCGTTGTATTTATATTAACCCAATTTTATGCTCTAATCATAATTTAATTTCAATAATCATTTAATTAGGAAAAAATAGCATACCAATATTAATTTTTTTAAGTAATCAAATTTATAGAGTAAACGTTTCATTTATAATACCCTTTGAAATCTCAAGTCATAACCTTCGAACAAAATATGAGCAAAGCAACGGGAGCCACTTCGATGCGCCGTCTAGTCGGCCTCTTTAACACTCCTCTCCCTTCAGCTACCAATCCCGCCGCCGCCGCCGCCGCCGCAATCTCCTCCAAACACATAGCCGATCGAGATCCACGCAAGTTCAAAAAACTCGCCGACAAATTCAAGAAATCTTCTGAATCCAGCAGATTCCGCTACTACTCCAAAAAAGCTTACTCCGTAACCGTTCAACGCCTGGCGTTAGCAAAACAGTTCTCGTTGATCGATGACATCCTCCAACACCAGAAGAAGTACGAAGATATCTCTCAGGAAGGCTTCGTAATCCGCCTCATGATGCTGTATGGGAAAGTTGGCATGTTCGAACATGCGCATAAACTGTTTGATGAAATGCCTAAACTAAACTGTCAACGTACGGTGAACTCTCTTAATGCCCTTTTGTCGGCGTATATTCATTCGAAGAAGTTCGATAACGTCGGGAAGTTGCTAGAAGAGTTACCGGAGAAGATAAGTATCGAGCCGGATTTGATTTCATATAACACAGTTATTAAGGCCTATTGTGAGATGGACTCTATGGATTCAGCAGTGTCACTGATTGATACATTGGAGAAGAAAGGATTAGCGCCTGATATTATAACGTTTAACACTCTGCTTGATGGGTTCTTTTCCAGGGGTCGAATTGCCGAAGGAGAGGAAATTTGGAGATTGATGGAAAAGAAGAATGTTGTCCCTGATATTAGGACTTATAATACCAAGTTAAGAGGATTGGTTCATGAGAGAAAGATATCCGAAGCTGTTGAGCTATGGAAAGAAATGGAGAGCAAAAGAATCAAACCCGATATTCATAGCTACAATGCTTTGATTACAGGGTACTGTAATGCTGGGAATTTAGAGCAAGTGATGAAGTGGTATGGTGAACTGAAGAAAAGGTTTTTACCCGACCGGGTTACTTACGTTACCGTTCTTGCGTTCCTTAGGAAGAAGAATGAGTTTGAAAGGGCAAGTGAGATCTGTAAGGAGGCTACGAAGCGACGTATAGTATCTGGGGCTGCATTGGTAGACAAATTAGTTAAAGAGTCAAGGATCGAAGAAGCTATACAATTCGTTGAATCAGGCTTATCGCGATCTGCTTTGAGGCTGAAGTTCCCTTGACCTTGAATGGGACCGTAAGAGTTACTCATCACTTTTTTTGCTTTCCTTCCTTTTTGTTCATGTTACATGCGTCTTCGGTTATTGCATCAATTTCCCTCAAATTATGATCTAGATTTCTAACTTGGTCCAAATCTTCAAAAATTTATAACTGAATCCTTGAAGTATAGTGTTGTATTAATTAGGTTCTTCCATTAATATAGCCATTAGCTTCGGTATTAAGTATCAACTCAAATTTGATGCGGAACCATGTGTGTATCTATTTCATGTGTTTCAAATATGTTTCAGGCTAGATTCAAACTGAATTTATCATCTAAATATGATTTAGTTAGAATGTTTGAAGTATTCAGTTTAGAATCTTGATGATGGTTTTGGGGATCATTTGGTGCAATTAACCTATGCTTGTTTCCATCTGGTTTATCTTAGTTTCAATCTGGTTTAGGGCTTCATATTGGACAAGTTTAGCAAAGAAGCCTACGAATAGGTTGGATCTCAGTTTGAATTTGACCCATATCCACATGGTTCTGTTTCGAAAATTGAAGCTCCGTTGATGCAATTCAGACTTCCGCCATTGACACAAACATGGTTGCCTTCTAACTGTTATGCCGGAACTGTCTATTATGAATTTCGACTCTGCTTTGTCGAAACTACAGGTGTTGGTATCATTACAATTCAGCTCAGAACCTTACCTTAGGTACACCATTGCAATGGATTTATGTTATTTTCCTTTTTCAAGATTCATATTTGCACTTTTGGATATTGAAACTCATTATTTATTTTTCAAGCATATTGTTATTAAGTTTTGGCATGAAAATCTGTTTTATAATTGTTATTTATTTTACACATATTCCCTCAAGTAATATTAGATGTACGAATCTTGACATGTAAATTGAAAGAATTGTGTTGGAAGGGTTGTCCCAACAATAGACCTCTACAGTATCTGATCCAGATGAATCGACCAATGAATTGGATACCATTAATTATACAAAGAAAAAAAATAATATAAAATCAAGGATAGTAAATTTAACCTAAATATGGACTTTTTCAAACATTAACATTTGTTTTTTAATGAATGTTCTATTTATTCAAGAAGAAGAGAAGCTGCTACCTTACTTTTATCAAACTACCACCAACAGTCTAAACAATATAAGATAGAACCTGTTGGATTCGAAATATTAAATAGTAAAGCGCATACATCTTGTACACAAACAATAACATCCAATGATAGCACAAAATATTTTGATTAAAGTGGTCTCGTACATTGTACCTCCTTTCGTTTCCCATTTGCTACAACAACTATTTCGTGTGGTTTTACCACGTTTCCTTTTAGTTCCATTCAACAAACAAATATGTGGTCCATCTAGACTCCAGCCTAATGTAAGAAATCAATTATAAGTATTTATAATATTAAAGTTTGTAATTCGAATTCTATTTTGATTTGATCTAATTGATGAAGATACAAAATTAAAGTAAAAATGAGACTTTGGGGGATGGAGGAAGCCAGCCGAAGTATAAATTACTTCTTTCATTAGAGTTTTTAAGGTAGGAAATTAGTTCGAATAGATTTTTCACAATGCAAATTTCTTTTATAATCAAATTACATTCTATAAATATTGTAATGCTATTTTTCTGGTTTAATTATTTTTTAAGACTCTATTCATTTTAAAGTTTATCAACTTGTCTATCTTATAATTCATTCCCGGCTTCATCCCTAATTACATGTGATCGGACATCCCACCTGCATTATTTAATCTTACTAAGAATTTTGTTATAAAAGCATGGTTTCTTTATAATCGTTAATGAATCGTAATAAGTTTAGATCTTTTGTGTACGAAATAAATATCATATGAGTATATGGATGTGAATATATATATATATATATTATGTACGAAAATGTCTAAATTGAAGATGCTTGAAGAATCCAATTTTGATATGGAGTATGGAAATAGAAAATAAAAAAGAAAAAAAGAGAAATAAAAGGGGCAAAAGGACAAAAAATCATTTTCGTAGGAGATGATAAATTAGGTATCCATAAAAAATAAGTAGGGTTTTATAATAAAATAGATAATTATTTTATAATTAGTTGTCATACCCCACGTATTCTCAATTAATATTTAAAAATTATAAAATATATAATATATGATAATGATAAAAGTATTGTGAATAGTCTTAAATGTGATTAAAAAATAGTATTGTTCATATTTTTTTCTTAATTTGTTGATAAAACATATACTTTGTAGACAAAGATATTCGAACTCGGGTCTACGAAGTTAAACATCATCATCTTTTTCACTAGGACTTCTCGTTGAGTTCATATAAATTTTTTTAAAATAAGACCAAAAAAATAATTGAAAAAATCTTACCAAATTTGTGGTTCATACTTCTTTCTCATATGCCGATTATTAAACGGAAATAATCTTATATCAATTAAAGTATTTAAGAAGAAGAGATCCACTAATTGATATAATGGTTAAAGATAATTACGTTGTTTTATTTTATATAGATTCGAATCTCGACTACCACTCTATTTAATAAAAAATATCAAAGAAAAAAGCAGACAAATTTTGTGTTGTTGACTGTATTTAACTTGATTATTACATAATCAAAATGACGTCAATTTATGATATAAAATGGTAACACAAACCACGTGCGTGGGGACTCCATGATTTCCATGTTTTTTAAAACGTTATGTCCTTGAAAAGTGATTTCCATTTTGCAAATTGTATTAGCTTACGTAATTTTAAAAATTCCTATTTTTTGAGTTTTTTAAATAGATTTTTAAATATTATATATATATTTATATTTTTAATATTTTTAATACATATAACATCATATTAATTAACTGCGCAACTTTTTAAAAAAATGTGATAGGGGATGAGGGTATATAAAATAATATTACGCCAGTTAAACTGATAAAAATTACTATATAAATATCAAATTGATAATTAACTATTTGGACTGAAATAATAATTAACATATAGGGATTAGGGACTTCTGCCCATTGGTTAGGATTTAAAACTTCAGTAATTCAGTTTAGAACAAATTATTATGGAGATCACTTTTGTTTTTAATTTATCTTATTTTACTCACTAAAATTTTAAAAGTTGTGTTTTTTATAACCACTAATTTGTTTCATTCACAATATCAGAATTCGAACTTTTGATCTCATTTTAAGGAATCTAATGTCCTTATCTTATTAAACCAAATAGTTTTTGGTTAAAAAAATTATGTTTTTGTCTTTTATGTTATTGGTTTATTATTCGAAAAATGTGTGCTTTTTTATGTATTTGACCACAAAAGAGAAATTCTTACAGCTTTGGATCCCAGAAAAAAAAGGAAGAAATTAAGGGTAGAGAGGAACTAAAAGGTTAAAAATGGAAGAGGAAATGAGAAAAATATGAAAAACGAAATTTCAAGGAGTTAAATTTAACTTTTAAGGAAATAAATAATATAAGAAAAAGAAAAGAATATGATGTTTATCTTAAAAGATCTGAACTTAAGTACTTTGTCTGTAAGGATAAAAAAATATATGAACAAATACTGACTTATAATCATATTAAGACTTTTAAAACAAATCATTTAAAAAAAAAAAGAAAAAAAGAAGGTTTTTTCTGGTCTAATGTTATGTAACATCTCTAATTTTAGTACCTGAATTTATCACCATTTGACATACATGCCCAAATTATCATAGTAGGGAGGAAATTGAATATCGGTCAGTGGTTAAAGATTCAATTCTCATTTTAGACGGAAATTATTTTGAAATTTGCGATCAATATCTACTTTTGTATAAACCATTGACTTGAGCTGTCGACGAGAGAGTGTGTTGGCAACAATTTGAAGTGGCGGCTGCCCCATGAAGAACAAGATTAAGTAAAGAGGGACAGCTGCCTTGTGGAAAGTGGGAAAGCAACATCTGTTAGGGGAGAAGCCCTGCGTTTCCTTCCGGGGTTACAGACAGTCGAACCAAGGGGTGAGATGTCTGTTTTCATGAGTTTCATTAACTTGTTGGAGCTAATCATTTGCCAACTAACAACGTGTCTTGCCTTTGATTGTTTTTGGATTAAGAAAGCTGGATGAAGTATTGGATTGGTGATTCCATGCTACCTAGGAGGGTATGACTAGTAATGCTCGACTGTGTTTGAAGAAAGCAAGGTATGTGATTAGTCAACTAACAACTTGATATGTTTGAATTGGTCTGGTTTTGTCAATTGTCATGACCCAAATATGACATTAAATAAATGTGAATTATATTCGGGTAATTATTTTATTCACGGGCTACAAGCACCTTAGTTTTAGAGTTTAGGGGTTCAGTTTATAGTATATGGTTTAAGGGTTGTGGTTAGAATTTAAGATTTATGGTTAAAAATTAGGGTTTATAAGTAAAAGCTCAAATCACTAAATATATTACCCTAAAACCTAAACCCAACATCTTAAGTCGTAGGTTTTAGACACACTAAGAACACTCCATTCCTTCCCCTAAAGTCTCTCTATTCCCCTCCCGTCTAGGTAGATTTTGTCAAAAAAGAAGAAACTATTTTGACCTCAAAGCTATTAACTAAAAACATTGCAGAACATGGCCATAGTAGAGTTCTAGTATTCCATTTTTGGGTCGGGTACTAAGAGGTGGCGCAGGGTTATTATGGGTTGTAGCAAGGTTACGGTACGGCTAAGATGTGACACAAATTAAAATGTTATAAAACACGAAACTTAAAAGGTTATTCACAACTTAAAATATTACACTTTTTGGTAACATTTTAGGTTGGGTTAAGTATCGAAACTTGGCTCTGAAGTATCGATACTTGTCACTTCTGATAACATTTTAGGTTAATGTTAGGTATCGAAACTTTCTCTAAGTATTGATATTTGTAGTGAGATCACTAACCTAAAATATTATCGAAAAGTATAACGTTTTAAGTTGGTGGATAATATTTTAGGTTCCGTGTTAGTAACATTTCGATTGTCCCGCTTTATAGCCGTACTATCACCCTACTGTACGCTCAAGGACATGGGGCCTGAGAGAGGCCCATGCTCCCCAACTCTTTTTTTTTTTTTTTTTTTACCTTTGTGATGTGATTTTTTTGAAAAATAGATTATTTGCACATTTGTCCTATCACTTTTTAAATATTTAAATTTATCTCTCAACTTCAAATCGTAGCTCCGTCCTTGTGTACGTTAGACTTCCCGTGACGCGGACATGATTCAAATTTCTCTTTTCAGTTTGACTGATTGATAGTATTTTTTTTTTATTTACAAGATTTTAATTTAAAAACATGCATAGAAAGCATCGAGTTTCACGTGTATTAGTAACATTGCCCCCTACACCCGGAAATGATACCCTTTTTGGTGCCTTGTTAAGTTAATAGCTTTGCCAATAAATAGGTACATGAACATGCAGTTTAGAAATCAACCTAAATCACTCATCTTTTTTGTATTCTTACTCACAAGTGATCATCTCCGTGGATTACAGTGGCCAATTGCAGACGAATCATCAGCTGCAAGTTCTAAGTTGCCACTTGAACTCAGAAGCTTCTGATGTGCTCCAACCAAGGTGATCTGCAAATTATAAGCCGGACATTTGGAATTATGATTTCTTACAATCCCTTCTAAGCAAATATGATGTGAGATTTATTCTGTTCCATTCCAATCCTACTGCTCTTTCTCTCTATATATCAATAATTTACTATTGTATGGGTTGACAATAGAAGTATATTCAGGTCTAAACTAGGATTTTTATAGTGGGCTGAGAAACTAAATATGATATTTATACACGATAAAACTCGAACCTGGTATTTAAACAAATACCCTATTGGAACTACAGCTGCTCTTTAAAATCACTTTTTCAATACTATGCTATACTATAACCCCCTTAAATATTGGAAATCTAAACCAAATTAACCGTAAAATGACTGAAAATTTGATATCTAAATATTTTTTGCAGGGGGTGGAATACAAGTTAAGGGCTGAGAAGTTAAGAGAGAATGTGAAGGCTATGTTTGTGGAAGCACAGGGAGAGCGGGCCAAATTGGAGCTGGTTGACAATATCAGAAAACTAGGTCTCGGGGACCTGTTTGCGGAGGAAACGCAGAAAGCTTTACAAGCTGTAGTATCTTCCGAGAAGAAGAACAAAAATGGTGAAGAAGATCTCTATATAACTGCATTACGCTTCAAGCTCTTGAGGCTGCATGGCTACGAGGTTTCACAAGGCACGAATCTAATTATTATCTCGGTGCTTTGAAATGTTATTTTATATGATCTAACTATCATGAATATGGTCAGATGTGTTCAAGGGTGCGTTCTCAATAACTAAATGCACCGAGATCAAGGGATTGCTTGAGCTTTATGAAGCCTCATATCTAGCTTTCGAAGGTGAAAACATATTGGATGAAGCTAAAACTTTCTCAAGGGAAGCTCTTAGGAACATTTATTCAACACTGGATACAAACACAGCCAAGGAAGTTGGGCACGCTTTGGAGCTTTCGACCCACTGGAGAGTACAGTGGTTTGACGTCAAATGGCGTATTACTGTGTACGAGAACAGCAATAACATAGGCATACGTTTACTTGAATTGGCAAAACTTAACTTCAACACTGTCCAAGCCACGCTTCAGAAGGACCTAAGGGAAATTTCCAGGTGATAACCTATGGCCAACAAGACACTGCTGTTTTCAGTCTCATGAATCCTGCATGCAAAATTGCAAATGGAACTTATATAGTACTAAATATTTCAGGTGGTGGAGGAGGCTAGGGATAATGGAGCATTTGAACTTCACAAGGGATCGGTTGGCAGAAAGTTTCATGTGTGCGGTCGGACTTGCCTATGAGCCTCAATATAGTTGTTTCAGAAAACGCCTCACTAAGATCACCACCATGATATTGATAAGTGATGATGTTTATGATATTTATGGTTCCTTGCAAGAGCTAGAGCAGTTCACAGAAGCTTTTGACAGGTAAAACACATACACACTTTCATTTCATGTTTGTAAAACATCTCTCTTAAGCAAATCATGTTAAATTCAGGTGGGATTCAAGCAAAGTTCAGCAGCTACCGGAGTGCATGAAGATATGCTTCCAAGCTCTATACGATATCACCAATGAAGTTACTTACGACATTCAAGAGCTCGACGGTCGGAATGTCCAAGCATTACTCCATCTGAGGAAAGCGGTACTGTAGTCTGCATCATAAGTAATGCCATTTTTTTTTTGATTTGGATCTTACATGTTTGTTCAGTGGGCAGGGTTTTGTAAAGCTCTATTAGTGGAACTGGAAGCAAAGTGGTATACCGAAGGATACAGAGCTTCCCTTGAAGAGTACCTGAGCAACGCATTGATTTCATCAGGGGGCATTGTGATTTCTGTCCACTCAATGCTTTCCTTGGGGAATGATGAAATGATTGATTCGTCGGGAAAAATGAAGACCTTGTTTACAATATTTCCATCATAACACGACGTGCAACGACTTGGGAACTTCAGTGGTA